>JAQFXU010000815.1:0-39753 GCA_034693705.1 Spatulosminthurus flaviceps
TTTCTACTCAATTTCCATGAAAATTTGTCAAAATTTGCAAGTAAATCTTAATATTTCACTAAAAATCTCAAAATTTAAGCAAGAACAACCATTTCTGACAGGTTTTTTTAAAATTTTGTCAAAAAACATAAAATTCTCCACAATTTTCAGCCAAATATTCTTGTGTATGCGCAGTCTAGCCTCTACGGAATATTGCATTTTGTATATAATATATTAAATACATATTATATGTATATACTTATATACTGCTATTGGGTAGTACACATATCCAAGCGGAGGGAATACTGACGCTGTCATCGTCCTGAAGTGTTTACAACACAACATTTGATAATTGGAATTCTCAATTAATATTTAGAAACGTTGGCCAAGAAACGATAGTTAATGAGCAACGTTGCTGGATTCCAGCTCTTCGACAGCTAGTCTAAGCTGTTCAATTTGAATGCACTGCATGTAAAATAATTAAAGCCAGGTCAATTCAACTGAAATGGGATTACAATGGGATTACTTCCCGATGAACGACATACACCTTACACAAAGCCATTTCATTTCACTGGAATGGATTACTTTGGCCCAATCAATGTTCGATTCGAAAAAAAGTACGATCTTCACCTGGTTAACCTCCCGTGCTGTCCATCTGGAAGTCGCTGAGAAACAGAATACCGATTCTGTAACTATGGCGATACGTAGACTCGTAGAACTTGGAGGAAAGGTGATCTGTGTCTGGTCTGACAACCGAAGAAATGTGGTTGGTGCAAACAGCGAACTTAAGGCAATAATTAATTTACTAAATGTAACACAGATTCTAGACTCTCTCCTCCGCAGAACCAGTCTGCAGAGGAATAGTTTGGAAATTTAATCCTCCTGCTGCCCCGAATATGGGAGTCTCATGGGAACGACTCGTCAAGTCGTCAAATTTTAGAATAATTTAAAATGTAAACCACCGTGGGTACAACGGGTTCTGTGTACTCCCACCTAAAACAACAGCGAGGTACAAGCATGCGTTATTTACTGCACTGTCTATCAATTTTGGTCAAAATTTCAAAATATAGCTACATATTTGTCTATACAATCTCGGGTTGAAAATATTTGACCTGATTTTAGGTTTGGAAAATATGGCCAACCTGAGTGTACGAGTTTTTTAAATGTTATCATTACATGTTGTATGTGCGTTAAAAGTTTCATTGGGTTCGGATGAATAGTTTAGTAGAAAACAAACATGTTTGATTTTTGGTTTCTATTTTTAAACGGACGAACAAGCGGACCGATTTCAACCATTAACGAACTTATCCGCACTCTTCGCCTATAAGGAATGTTCCAAAAAATTTGAATGAAATCGGTCAAGAATTTAGTTATCATGTACAGGGATGTACTAGGGAGGCTGATGCTGCCCTAAAAATTACATTTGGAGTATTACAAGACCCAAGGAAGACGTTATACCGACCGCGAAGGAGTGAATTTGCACGTGTTTTGCTTGTGAATGAATATACAACACGAACGCACGAGTCACGATATAAGCATCAGGATGAAAGCTGCAACTAAAATGTGTTTTTGATCGAAAGACACTTTTTTGGCTGGGCAGTTGTGTACAATTCATATTGGTAAATTGGTAATTCGCAATATTCGCATATTACTCCGGTCCGGTTCGATCATATTATTTTGACGGATAGCTGGGGGTAGTTGTGGAAACATAACTGTGAAATTATTCGTGTTGCTGAAAAAACTTCGAGATGAACCTCAAAAGTTTTGAGAAACAATTGTTAATATCCTTCGGGACTGGATCTACCCCAACCCGGCTTAGTTCAGAAGGACTTCCTTGCCCGCATAAAATATTTGATCAAGGTATTTTGTCAGACAAGGATTATTACGGGAATCTAATATCGCATGTGAAAAATATCGTGACAATCGGGAAGGACACGAAAGTTGTTGCTGTGAGGTTGGAAGGATCGAATGCAGCGGAGTAAGTTGGGAAATAAAATTAATAATAATCTTATTAATTTGTTCTAACTTATAAAATATTGGGAACATAGTAATGATGAATTCTATGTGTATATAACAAAATTGCAGGTACTATGACATTTTTCTAAGCGGCGTGTGGCTGTTGAAATTCTTTGTTCAAACAAATTTCACGGGTCCGTTGGTGAAGATGGATGAGGAAAGTTTGGCATTTTTGAAAGAATTGGATGAGTTACTGAGATCGGCGTTGGTGTTGGATGGAGAAGATTTCCAGGATAATGTCCATTACCCTTGTGTTTTAGGGATTGCGAAAGAACTGTTTAATGTGGTGCCAGTTGAATTGATTCAGTCTGTTGTGTGGTGGAAAATGAGGTGCGATTTTTTACAAGAAAGTATATTGGAGGAGAAATCGAATTTATTATGGACCCAAATTAAATCTTGTGAGGAAATACTGCGGAAAGGATTGTTGAGTTTGGTGGAAGATAAGTTTTTGGCTGCAATGCTGTGCTTGGAGTTGGGTCAAATGTATTTGTTCCATTATGATGTTACTACGGCCAAGGACCTTGTTAGTTATGCATCAACTTTGACTGGAATTAATGTCTCGCTTGCAGGTTAGTGGTAATGACGTGGTCATGTTAGTGAGATTTCTTTTGGGGTTAGTTTAAAAGCCGTGTTTTTAAATTGCAGGTGCTTTGGGTAAAAGGACGAGATATCAGCAAAATGAGCTGGCTCAGCTCATTGTTCAAGTAACTTCTGTTGATTTGAGTTTTGAATCCGATAACGACCTTTCAGTTTCAGCGGAAGAGCTCCCGAGGGTATGAGTTTATTTGTTTATTCTGAATTTGTTATTATTACATAGTTTTTGTAGATCGTGGTTTTTAAGGCAACAAATATTTCAGGATTTGCCACTTAATGATGATACGAGGCTTAATAAAATTCAACTTTCCAATGCGAAACCAGAAGGAAGTCTTGGTCCAATGCAGCAGCTCATATTGCTTAACTTCTAGTGAGTAATGAGTAATTGTTTTGTGTTTGCGAAGAATTATAAGATCGTAGATCGTAGCTAATGAGTACGTTAATATTTCTTCCCATTGCAGTTTCGTACGAAAAAGTTTTCAAGCTCAAGATGATGTGCTTCGTACGGAATGTGAAGCTTTCCTCAGCGTAAGTCGATTTTTATGATGGATGAACTCTGAAATGAGGGTTATCATATTTTTTTGTTTGCCATTGATTGCTCTAATTTTATTTTTTTAGGCGTTACTGAATACTCCCCGAATCTGGGCTGTTCAGTTTGTGTCTCTTTTACACCGCTCCATCCTTGAGAAAGCACATACCCGTACTGTTGCCCGTTCTTTAGAGCAACTTGAGGTTAGTGCTGGGATTGTAATTAGTTTTTAGAAATTCTCTTTGAGATTGGGCTTCACGTGGTTAATTAATGCACTTTACAGGTACTAAAAGAAAATTTTGGAGCGTCTTCCCCACCATCTCATCAGCGCCTTCCTTATTTCTTTGTGTCGTATATGCCTCTATGGTTTAAAGTTGATGTAAGTTAATAACATAGTTTCAATTAAGTATTGTATAATTTAACAAGAATTTGATTGAACTTTGATGGGAGAGATTGTTGACGAGCTTCTTTGATGTTGTTTCCAGTCCGCACTAGCTGACATTTACAAATCACTCGGATCGGTCCAGAGTGCTTTAGACGTTTATCTTCGACTCAGCTTATGGGAATCTGCAATTGAATGTTACCATACATTACAGCTGCGTCATAAGGTTATTTTTGTGTACATATTGGTGGATTTTAAAAATACATGTGTTTATAATTAGGAATAAATAAAAATAACTTTTTATCTCGAACATTTTCAGGCGGAAGAAATTGTTCGAAGAGAATTGGAAAAAGGAGAAACTGTTAAACTGTGGTGTCTTCTTGGAGATGCAACAGATGATACTAACTATTATGAGAAAGCGTGGTTACTATCTGAGGGCAAGAGTGCCAGAACTCAAAGACAGTGGGGCTACTTTCATTTTCAGCGTAAACAGGTAATTGTGCATTTACTTATTCCATGATGGCGATGCTAAACATAAAAATTTATATATTTTTTTAAAAATTTATATATTAATTCACGTATGAATTTTTTGAATATGTATTTTTTCAAACTTGGAAAACATTTTTAACTTCCAGTATGTTGAAGCAGTTCAACATTTAGAAATTGCGGTTTCACTGAACCCATTAGAGTACCCTGTTTGGATGAGACTCGCTTTTGCTGCTATGCAGGTCGAAAATTGGGAATTATGTGCGAAAGCTTATAAGCATTCGTGTATTCTTGACTCTGATGTAAGTACTACATTATTTCTTTTATTGAATCTTAGCTGACTGCACATAAGTATGTGTATTTGCTTCAAGTTTTGACATAGAATGTGCTGTTTACATAGAATTTCGAATCTTGGAATAATTTATCCAACGCTTATTTGAAACTCGGAGACAAACCCAAGGCAATGAAGGTATTAATTGAAGCTACGAAGTGCGACTACGACATTTGGCAAGTTTGGGATAATCTATTGGTTGTGGCAACTGATTGTCGAGCATTCGAGGAAGTTATTCGATCGTATGGTAGATTGTTAGACCTCAAGGAAAAGCATGCAGATTCAGAAGTTCTTGGAGTCCTTACAAAGTTCATATGTGAGAACTTAAAAGATTACAAGTCCGATGGCTGTATAAAATATCTTAAACCAGCCCTGAAATTGTTTGGTAGATTAACAGCAAGTGTAAGTTGAGGAAGTACAATTTCAAATTTTGCATGTATTTAGTGTATGAAAACATTTGATTACAGTTGGTTTCCAAAACTTAAGGTAACAACAAATGGAACGATCTGGAAATTGTACTCCGATTTATTAGCGACTGAAGACAGTATGGAAACACGCGAGAATGGAGAACCAGTTCTGCACAGAAGTGTCGATTGTGCCCAGAAGTCGATCCGCTGTCTGATGCAAGATCCGAAGTGGGACAAACTTCCGGAAAGTATCAAGCTTGTTGTGGAATACACTTTAAATTTAGGCGATAGTAAGTTACTAATTTTTGCAATGCCAATGCCATTTCATTCAAGTCGCTAAAATAATGGAAGCTAACTAATGAATTTCTAAGGAACATTGGAATTCCTGAAGAAATATCCAGACTCGTCGTCCGTAGCAAACTTTAAGACTACTGCCGTATTCACTATTAACAGAGTTTTGGCATCTTTAAAAGTAAGTCGATTGTGCGAAATCAACTATGACCTCGCAAATTCATAATCATTTGTAAAGTACCTGTAATCCTGGATAATGATGATAAAAAGTTTCATGTGCCTCTACCGTTGAACTCGTTCTTCGCATTAACATCTATCAAATTTACTTCGTTTCAAAACGTCTACAGAAGGGCCAATAAAAATAATCACTAATTTTTTATTCATAGAAGCGAAAAGCTGAGCTGATTGTTGAGACGGACTCTTTCGACACGCACATTTTGGAATTAGAAAGTAAACTACAAGAATTCCATGCTAGCTAGTAGCTGCAGGATGAGGCTCGTTCATCACATTTCCATATTCTTTGAAATTACGGCTTTAATTTAGATGATACGATTAAAATTGATATGACTGAAATGTAAAATAAATGTTATTTAATGTGAAATATGGTACACATAGATAACTATATTTTGATTTGTAACACATAATTTATGTGGCTTTTATAAGAAAGAGCAAAGAGCTATTAAATCTGCTACATTCGTTGATTCAATCTGCAGTCTTTATAAGAACCACTTCTTTTTTTCAAATGGTTATGAAGTCAATAAACGTTAAATTGTTTTATAGTCCTGCTGCTGTAAGTGAAGTAAAAGTAACAACATAAACCCTGGAACTACACGCTATGCGTATATTTCAGATCGCTTAGTTATCCTATCAGATGTAAGAGAAGTCGTCACGAAGGATTCAAGTGAGAAGCTGGATGCGAGATTTCTTTGAGGTTACATTTATAAGAGAGGCACATAAGCAAGCACCTTTCTTCCCAGCAATTCATTCTTTGGAAGCTGAGGCGTTTTTCACAGACGAAATCAGATGCAGAATTTGCCCAGCTTTTACTGCTACTGGTGCTAAGGTGTACTCCTTGTTGGTAAGTGCTAACACTAACTGTCACTGCAACTGTGTATTTTTATGCATTAAATTCATTTATTTTAAAATTTTCCTCTGTAATTATCGTAATGATCTCACATCTGAAGTGCGTACATACAAGTTTTATAGGTTTAAAAATAAATTCTTAAACTTTTAATACTTTTTAGCCTTTCATGAAGCAATGTTAAGGAGGATTAAAACGTTAAATTAATATAGTTGCTCCAAGTCTAGAGTTTAGGCTGAAATTGAAAATCGAAATAAAATTTAATTGTTTGGTTATTGCAGACATGTGGTGCGGTTCTGTGACTAATTGGTGGATATTCTTTCAGAATAAAATTAAATGCACGTGCTGGATACGAATTCCGGACGCGCTCACGTAGAATCGGGGAAACAGATCGATACGACCCTTGCGCAAAAACCAGGGCAGTTGGATCAATATAGGGTGAATATTCTTTACCAGATTGTCGTTGAGGTAATTTTCCCCGTAACGTCAATCCAAAGTGGACCTTTTGTGTTTTGAAATGAAACACTTACTTACGTCAATCAGCATGAAAACAATTATTTCATAGCATCGTGTCCTCGGACTTCTTCACGTCGTCCAACTGGGGTATTTTACCTCTAAAATTGTAAGTTGGATTATTGTATGTTTCCAATTTGTGATATATGGACTTTTATCCTTTATTTATTTTTGTGGTAATTCCTAAAATATATGTCATTAATAATTTTTGGCAAATTCTTCACTTGAATAAATTATAATGTGAAAAATGTTTAATTGTGATGGTGTTTTGAAATTCATTGAAATTTATTTTCAGACGCCAGTGTCTTCTTGAAAATAGTGAGAATAAACTTGTAGAAGAAATTGAGAACTCCCCTTCCGATATTTTTTCATACATAATTAATCCTTTTTGAGGAATAATTCTCACTTTAAGAAGTCACGATGAGCAGCGTCAAGGTAGCAGTGCGTGTTCGACCCTTTAATAATCGGGAAATACAAATGAATTGTACCCGTATCATTGACATGGATGGAGAGACCACCTACATCACTAATCCAAAACAAGCTGGTCCCAGAGACTCGACCTTAGCTGCAACCAAATCTTTCAATTATGACTACAGTTATTATTCCTTCGACCCACTCAGCGAGAAATTTGCTAGTCAGACCAAAGTCTACGAAGATATCGGAGAAGAAATGCTTCAACATGCATTCGAGGGCTATAATGTTTGTATATTTGCCTATGGCCAGACCGGTGCTGGCAAAAGTTATACCATGATGGGGAAAGAAGATGATTACGGAATCATTCCATTGATTTGTCAAGATTTATTCCAGCGAATTCATTCCGATAATTCTACTAAATTTTCCGTTGAAGTAAGCTACATGGAAATTTACTGTGAGAGAGTGAGAGATCTTTTGAATCCAAAAACAAATGTCAACCTTAAAGTCCGTGAGCATCCGATTCTTGGACCATATGTAGAAGATTTGAGTAAATTAGCTGTGACTTCATACAAGGATATTTTTGAGCTGATGGATAATGGCAACAAAGCAAGAACAGTAGCAAGCACCAATATGAATGAAACCAGTTCCCGGAGTCACGCCGTTTTCACTTTGATTTTTAGTCAAGCAAAGTTAGACAATCTCACGGGTCTAACGGCGGAAAAGGTCAGTAAAATCAGTCTAGTTGATTTGGCAGGATCGGAGCGGGCTGAGTCAACTGGTGCAACTGGCTTAAGGCTAAAGGAAGGAGCGAATATCAATAAATCATTAACAACTTTGGGCAAAGTAATTTCCGCACTTGCTGATATAAGCAATATGAAGAAGAGAAAGTCCAAGGATTTCATCCCCTACAGAGATAGTGTCCTGACTTGGTTATTGAGAGAATCTCTAGGTGGAAATAGCAAAACAGCAATGATTGCCGCAGTGTCCCCTGCAGATGTCAACTATGAAGAAACTTTGTCAACGTTGAGGTATGCTGACAGGGCTAAACAAATCGTATGCAAAGCAGTTGTCAATGAAGATGCAAATGCTCGCCTGATCCGGGAATTGAAGGAAGAGATCAAAAGACTTAAGGATATGCTTAGGAGTGAAAATATAGATGTACCCGCATCAGCTGATGACCAAGCGGCTGATAAACCCACTCATTTGTCAACCTCATCTGTCAACAACCACGTGGATACTGTCAGCGATCAGTTACAGGCAAATGAGAAATTGATTGCAGAGCTAAATGAAAGTTGGGAAGATAAATTGAAAAGGACAGAAAGCATTCGTATGCAGAGAGAAGCAGTTTTTGCAGAGATGGGTGTCGCTGTGAAGGAGGATGGAGGACCAGTTGGGGTCTTTAGTCCAAAGAAGACTCCACATTTGGTTAATCTCAATCAAGACCCTCTGATGTCGGAATGTCTTATTTATTACATCAAGGATGGCATCACTAGGGTTGGGTCCTACGCGGCAGAAGAGGAAGGATCAGAGGAAGCATGTGGAGGGAGTCAGCCGATTCTAGATATTATTCTATCCAGCCGTGACATTGCTCCCCTCCATTGCGAATTCATTAATGAAGACGGTCATGTTATCTTGAATCCTTTTGCTCTTTGTTATGTCAACGGCAAGAGTATTACATCCCCTACAGAATTAATTTCAGGATCAAGAGTAATCTTTGCTTCCTCACACGTGTTTCGTTTCAACAATCCGCAGACGAAAACAATGACCAATTCAATTATGAAAGAGAGCGTGTCCAACAAGATCATCGATTGGGACTACGCACAATGGGAACTTCTCCAGGAGCAAGGGATTGACTTGAAAGAAGAAATGGAAAAACGACTTTTACAGCTTGAGGAGCAGTACAAACAAGAGAAGTTACTCTCAGATATTCAGTTCGAAGAACAAAGGCGGAATTACGAAGCTCGGATCGATGAACTTGAGCGACAAGTTAATGAGCAGTCAATGACTATGTCCATGTTTAGTGCGGTACAAGATGAAGATGATATTTTTGATGAGCTTGCCACGTGGACCGAGAAGGAATATAATCTAGCCTCTCATGCCTTTAACAAATGGTTCGCATACAGATTCACCTCTCTTCGAGATGATTTATGGGGCAATGCCGTGGATCTCAAAGAAGCTAACACGATCAGCGTGGAATTGAAGAAACATGTGCAGTTCCAATTCACATTGCTCACCGATACCATTTACAGCCCTCTCAGTCCTGAATTCCTCCAGCTTGAGACCAATGATTTTGAATTAGAAAACAATGAAATCAAAACCAAGACAATGGTTGCAGTCATTGTTCATGATAACAAAAACGGCGCCATTCACTATTGGACAATACAGAAGTTGAAATCTAGACTGGAATCCATGAGAGAATTATATTACAATACCAATCCATTACCTGTACTCACACCAACGGGGATTCCCGGGAATAATCCTGAATCATGTAACAATGATCCTTTCTACGACCGATTTCCTTGGTTCCGTCTGATTGGCAGATCATATGTCTACTTATCTAATTTAGTATATCCCATAACACTGGTTCACAATCGAATTCCAGTCGTGAATGAGACGGGGGATGTGCAAATGTACATCAATGTCATTGTATCTGTCGGGTCTGAGGAGACATGCACACGCTTTGCTCGAGTCAATTTTAACTCGCCCGGTGAAAGTGAAACTCCGGAGGATGTTGACAGTAATAAGGACTTTTGCTTTCGAGTGGGACTCGTCCGGGCTTTTGGAGTTGAAGATTCCTACAGCGACATTTTCTGTCAGTTCAAGTTCCTTCACTTGAATGAAACGTTCAGCACGGAGCCTGTGAAGAATTGTAATGGAGAGCTATTTTTTGGATTCTACCAAGACATTAATGTTAATGTGACACCATCTTTTATTGAGTACATCAAGTCTCAGCCGCTTCTCTTTGAAGTGTACGGTCACTATCAACAACATCCATTGCAGCATGAAATCAATCATGGTTCAAGTCGCCGCGTGGCACCATCCTCTCGACGTCTAACGCACATGGACCTACCCATCAGTCAACCTGTCCGTAGTAACCGCTATAGTAACACGCCAAACAATTACTACGGGAATCCTTTCAAAAAAATTGAGCTTCTTGTATGGTTTGAAATATGCGAGCTGAATTCCAACGGGGAATACGTACCAACGAGCGTGGAACATCAGAGCACAACCCCTCCGTTCTTTATCCTTCACCAGGGAATCCAACGACGCATTCGTATAACAATTGTGCATGAGACGAATGAAGTTGTTAAGTGGGGTTGCGTGCGGGAAGTGCTGGTAGGACGGATACGGAAAACTCCTTCTATAGATGACCTGGATGACGAGGGAGTTCTCAGTCTCGGTTTGTTCCCTGGAGAGTACCTTGAATGCATTGGAGAGGATCGTAGTTTATTCCGGTTTGAAGCGGCTTGGGACTCCTCACTTCACAACAACCCCCTACTAAATAAATCTAATCATAACAGCACAGTCTATCTAACTCTTTCAGCGTACATTGATCTTGAAAACTGCGGAGAACCCGCAATTGTAACGAAGGACTTATGCGTACGGATTCAAGGTAGATCAGGTACAACTAGCTTGAAGAATTTCTTCATAACCAACAAAAATCCCGACTACAATCGTCTCACCGGTCTATATGAATTAGTTCTGAGGAAAAATAATGAAGCAAGTAAAAGAGTCACAAGGCGAGTGCTCGATACTTCCTGTAATTATGTCCGAGGGGAAGAAAACCTCTTGGACTGGAGACCAGCAGGGGATAATATAATTTTTGATCATCAGTGGGAGTTGGAGAAGATCAAGAGACTCGAAGAAGTTGAAAAAGTTAAGCATGCTCTTCTCTTGAGAGAAGCCTTGTTCCCTAATTCAATAAACACTTCCCCCAACTGGAAGTTAAATAAGGATGAGAAGGACAACGTGAATATCTCCACAAGGGAAGGAACTTATACTCCTCACCAACGCAACCTCCTTCTCAAGTTCATCAAACTCTTCCGTGCCGGCTTGGAGCAAGAGTTGATAAGCTCATCGGCAACTACTCCAGGAACTCCCTCTGTGGATCCTTCTGAACCCGCATCAATGACAACGTCAGCGACATCCCCTGTGAATAGCACTGCCGAAAGACCAAAGTCACTACTAATCAGTCCTTATGGTGAAACCATAAATTCACCAAAGTCACCCGTTAGTATTTCAACGGACTGCATCCTTTACATTCCGGATATCATTGAAATTCGAATCTCCAGTGTAGCTAGTCGTCGCGGTTATTTACATGTTTGTGATGACCGGAGAAACCTGTGGCGCAAGAGATGGATCGTTGTGAGACGTCCTCACGTATTTATGTATAGAGATGAAAAGGATCCAGTGGAACGAAATGTCATCAATTTATTGAATGCAACGGTGATTTTCGATCCCGAAGAACGCGGACCACTTGGGTCAACCTTCACCATAGAAACCAAGGAAAGGAAATGGATTTTCCAGCCGCCAATGGATAAAGATGTCCATGACTGGGTTTATGCAATTCATCCGTTACTTGCTGGACAAATACGGTCAAGAATGTCCCTTCAGCAGAAGATGCAAGGTGGAACTGGTGGAGCTGCCGCCTCTGCCGCCGGAGGGACTGCCTAAACAATTAAATTTGATTTTTAGCTTTTTGATTCAAAGCTACTTCCCAATTTAGAGAAAAAGAGGGAAGGATCCTGATGCTAATAATATTTTTTTCATTACCCGGCCTTTTCAATTCCATGCATAAATAGCTTGCGCCGATGTGGGAATAAAAGGTCCTGAAAAAACAGGCCTGGCACGTTTGTAGTCTTGCCAATGCTGATGAATATATTTTTTCCTGCCAATCGCCTGCTGTACTAGTCAATATCAAAGTAATTACCTGAAATGTTTTTAAATGTAATTTTGTTCCGGCTGCTTTTATGTCTAGTGATAAAATGTGTTAAAAATATTCTATATGTAGATTATACATATCTTGCAATTACATATTGTTGCGCAATATTTCTCCATTAATGTTTTATTCTTATGACGATCATTATCATTGTTAGAGTATGACAGGTGTGTAATAGTATGTAGGACAGCTTCCAATTCCAAAACTGCATTTGTCTCTTAATTATTTCGCAATTCCAATTATGACTCAAATTCGCTTAGATTCCATTCAATTAAAATTCAAGAAATAAATCGGAGCTCCTCCAGCATTTCGAAGATTATGAAAAAGTACTGATATTAATAACAGTATTTAATACTTATACGACGACAAGAAACGAAGGGTAGCGTTTGAGGTTGTTTCCCTCTGGTAATGTTCCTTGTTGTTTGTAGTTAATTATAATTTCCAATGTATTCTGTATATGGTACGAAAATAAGGAATTATTATTGCTGAATATTGCTTTAATGCTCCCCTCATTGTGATTGTGTTGTTCCAGATATTCCAGCGTATGTATTTTTAGTTGACATAGTATTCCCTTTCTGGGAATTTGTACGTGACTTGGTAAATAATTATCCAGTGTAATTAAGTTACTTGAGTTTATCAACGTACTTAAAGGAAATATGCAATTATGCGGCTATACTTTTTATTGAATAAAATAAATTATAGCAGTGCAAATTCCACCACAGTAGGCATTCTAATTCCTGGAACAAAATTTATTTCATAAAAAAATCATACCTCGGAAAAATGAATCGAAAATTAATTAATTTGGTTTTTTTGGGACACCTTCCACTTGTACGAAATCTTCAGTTATGAGTATACATCATACACTCTTGAATGGATTTTGTACGTAATTTTTAGTTACCGTTAGATATACATTTTTAAATATTTAATCATAGCGTTTGTACGTCAAGAATAAAGAATTTCCCTTGAAGAGTTTTTAAAATACTGATATTAGCTAAGGGTGATTTAAAATGTGTAGCATTTTTTATACGTGAATTTAAATCGCACGAATAATAAGTTACTGAAGTATCACGATTTTAAGTAACCTCCTGACTTTTTGCAGCTCTTTGGTTTCAGTTAGGTAAAATTTTAATTATGGCAATCAGGATGAATTCAGGTGCATATATTAATTTCATTTGAAATTTGAAATTACTATGCATATATTGTGACCAGGAGGAAACTTCATAGGAGAAAAATACTATGGTAACGATCACCATGGCCATAATTGGCTTTACCTAAAATGTTTAACACATAGAGGCATTTCAAATCTTGTAGGCAGTAGTTGATATCTAATGTTGAACTGGTTATTAAAATATGCATTAAATTTAGATTAAATTTGCGCGAACAAACACGAAAAATTAAATCTGCTCCATTTAAGTGTAATACAACTAATTGAATTTACAACAGCCATTCTTAAATACTGTACTTAAGCACATCAATTTCCAACAAGATAACAGCAATATTCAAGATTGGGGGTTAAAATTTAATTTGAAATGACACATCAAGAGTTTTTAGTAGTAAACAAATAATGCTTATTTTTAGTAAGTGCGACACATTAAACATCTTCAAGATTCTTACAATTTAATATACGACAAGTCTACAGACAACGTTTAGGGAAAAACTGTTATTCTCTATAAAGATTGTTGTTCCATTGCTCCAGCAGCGATAATCTTTTCCTTCACATAATATTTTGCGTTTCCTTTGCATAAATAATTTTCGATTTTAACAGGTTACAGGTACATAGATTTTGTATGGTAAAATGTAAAATTGCATTTTGCTTGATAACACAACATAAAACAACCACCAAAAAAGAAACCTTTCGAAAAAGGTAACCGTAGCTTAAATTTTTCATTTCTTGTCATCGCTAACCTTAGAATAAGATTTAAGGTTAGAATTTCTTCATCCGGATATAACGATTACTTACTGTATCTAGTTAATAACATATTTTCGGCAAAAAATGAAGCAAACATTTGTTCTAATTTCTACAGAAACATAGTAATAAATTATTGATGATCTTAAGGGTAAAAATAAAATATTCCCAATGTGCAAAAACTGATCTATAGGAATAAACTAATAGGATCATTTACAAGTAATAAGCACAAAGTTGACTTAGAAGTCCATTGAGGCCATTAGATGACTGTTTTGTCCTTTCTTGGCGGCAATGGGTAACTTTTCACCTTGGAGAAAGGGATTTTCATCCTGCAATGGATTCAAGAGAAAAATTTATAAAATATTTTTAATCATCCATTAATTAAATTTAATACGTGTTTACTTGAGTACTTAAATAAGTTGGATTGGCAGGAGATTCAAAATGAAATGCAGGAACCAAATTTAACGCCCTTCATTGCATTCTGAACAGTAGATCTGACCCAAAAGATAATATTTCGAGTAAAGATTTATTAGCAAATTAACAGTCTTAAATTAAATTCTTTTTGTTAACTTTGCTAACCTACCTTTAATTAGTATGTAAATTTTATTTTGACTTTACCCTTGATTTTGCACATTTACGTTTAAATTTCTGCCTGATTACTTTGCTAACCTGCCTTTAATTGGTATATACAGCGAAATTAGTGCTAGAATGCGGATGTGGGATTAGGTGCAGGTACTTTTAGTACAAACAGTTTTATTACAATTTAAGTATAAGCAAAGCGAAAAAAAATTCGATAGGATAAATATCGTATCCTATCGGAGCTATCCGAAGGAATTATCCGATCCTATCCGCGGATAAGTGATTTTTTTAAATTTCAAGTTTTAGAAATATTTTGAAATGAAATACAGAATAAATCATTTATATATTTTGCCAAACATCATGGGAAATTGTATTCTTGATTCGACATGGAAATTTTGTGGAAAATAATTCTGCAATGTATGGTGCAAAGTGCAAACGTTTACGTTAGCAGACAAGCAGACACACACACGAATCATGATCTACAATCAAAAGTATTCAATTGCTTCCTTCTATCATCTATGAGCTTTCTACAACCACACCCCTAAGTCCCGATTATTTGTGTGTGTAATTGGAGTTTTAAGGCATTCTGAGCTTTTCCGAAAAATTGTATTTGTGAACGTTGTTGGAAACGGTCAGAAATAATTTGGAACTGTAACCCAATCTAACAATGCTGCATGATTTTGGATAGTCAGGAAAGCAACTTCGGCCATTATTTGTACATTATTTTGTCAAGGTCTCCGTGAAAATGTTTGTGACATATTTTTGGAACTTTAAGGAATTTCACTCCGTGTGTGATCTCAAAAAGTAGCCCCAAATTATTTCTGTCGGTTCAAACAACGGTATCACATATTTCTCTGATAAGAAAAACCCATACAGTCGTACATTGGGGCAAGAAAAACTGAATTAATTTATATGTGTTAACCAAATATGTATTGGAAGTCCAAAATTTGGGTGTGTAACTGAATTAGTTTTCAACATTCCTTCTTCTGGCTCAGGGTCTTCAGAAATTGTTATTTAATTTGTTCCGGTTAAGGATTTTTACTGCAAGTATTATGCACATGCCTATCAAACTTTGCTGGGGAAAAAACTAAGGTAAATATTTTCTCCATTTTGTTTACATTTTGACTTATAGACAAATAAAATTATCCGCCGGGTATTCGGAATTGGTATCCTACCGATTCGGATAACCCCAGTCTTCTAATATCCTATACGCTTTTAGAAGACGGATACGGTATTTCTATCCGATCCGATGAAACTTACATCGGACAGGATAATTCAAAAAATTATCCTATCCGAATTTTATCCTATCCGTATCCGATCCGATGAAGAGCCTTGCCTTGGGACGAGTTTCTACGGAGTTCCCGCATTTAATTTTGAAACTACTGAGATTCCCACTTATTTTTTAACTGCATTTTTAATTTTTAACTTATACACTGAAGAAAATTGTTTTACCGATTGCAGGCCATTGCCATTTCGACTTGCAGCCTCCCGTGCGCGCTCGAGTACCTGAGCAAGCTGGTCATCATGTGTCTTTATAAATGAAATCAAAAAATTCGATTATTTTCAAGTCTAATTTCTATAGAAGAAAAGAGCTAAAGCTTTTTCTGCTGAGCTAATGACAAAAAGAGACTCATAATCCAAAAAAAGTAGAAGATGAAAATGCACCTTCATATCATAAAATTTCTTAGCCACAAGGGACTTGTGCTCTCCACCAGCCACCTACGAGTAATTTATTGTAGAGAAAAACAAAAGCTTCTTGTTACACAGCTCTTAAAAATGTAACGAGTCAGGACACAAGAAACCGAAGCATTTGAACAAGAAACAACCTGTGATAAGTCGTTGATTAGAAAGTCATTTTGTGAGAGATCAAGTTCCGAATTGGATTCCTTTGGTGCTGGGCAGTCAAACATGTGCTCACTGTCACACATGCAGTCTTGAGACGCTTGGTAAGCCCGACTGAATCCAGCTGTATTTTCAAAATTCTCAATGCACCCATCTTCTACCGAGAATCCTACCGGGCAAGGATTGGGAGGATTGCAGTAAGCAGGGAGCACAGCATCGGTTTTCCTACCCGCAGGTTTCTGTCCTCCTTTAATTTTTAAACTTCCATCACTTCCTCCTGAAATATGTATCATCAATGCTATCAGTTATTTTTTATCAAACCCACCCATATAGTTATCACTTTTAGAAAGAAATCGTATATGCTTAGCAGTTCATTTAAATGTCGTTACATAATATTTATCATATCATACCTGGCATATATTTGTGTCCCCCCCATAAAGAGCTATGTTGCAAGTATTCAGTATCTCGAATGGAAGGATTGCCTCCATTGAGGAGCATGTCGTAATCTAATCCTTCCATTAATTCCGCATCTTTAGCTTGACGTCCAAAAGAATTTTCCCTTATGGGACTCAATTCGTCCATCCTAAATAATGAAGGAAGAAAACAACTCATAATAACAATTTCTCAGCAGATGATGAAAGTAATACGTACCAATTTGTTCCCACTCAATCAAGATTATACATACCGGTTTCCAAGATCAACCAAAGGGTTGCCCTCTAATTCCAAATTCCTATTCATCCGCTCCAGCACATCCTGAATGAATGACACGTCATTGTAGATCCCCGCACCAGGCTTCACAAGGGATTAAACAAATGGGTTAGTCCAGACAAACGTCACCTTTCGTTACTTTCACCTTATATAACTCCCCAAATTGAATACGTGTGTTGTGTTGTATATGCTATATTGTAATTAATAAAACTAAAAACCTTCCTCCTGGACCCAACCGCTTTGTGCTCACAATCAGCTTGCACCTTTCATATTTACTTAAAAGAAAATGTAATAAAACCACTTCAAGCGAAAAAAATTATACAAAAAAATTTGCTTGCAAATAAAAGGTAAATCCGTGTCCTGTTATATGTAAATAATGCCTAGCAAGGTAAAAAAATATCTGGTTAAGGTTCTCTAGTTACAAAATCATCGGATTAGGACCAATTGCGCGTTAAGTTATTAACACTTTGAGCAACCCTTTATGTAGCTAACAATAGTAGTCTTAAATTACATTAGAGAAAGCTGGAACTTGAAGTTGAGATCAAATTGACCCTAAGGTTTGTTAAAAGCACATGTACTGATATTATTTAGTTTATAATTGGGTTATTTTGTACGCACAAAATATTAAAAGAAATACAGGTCGGTATTGAGACATGGAGAAAATTATTAGATTAAATTCAACAAAAATAACGGGAGAAAGTGAGAGAATGTTAAAATATTGAGCAAGAAATAGGACTAACCTCTCGAAGAGGAGCGTATCCCAATACGCTGGACACACTGAGGGTCACCAAGAGGACAAACATCATGTCAATTGTAAGGTTGACAGGGAGCAAATATTTTCAGGATGTTCAGGATTGGAGCTGGGAAGACGAATATATTTTCCTGGGAGAAAGAAATGAATGAAAGCTGTTTGTTCGACTTGTACCAGCAACTTTCTCCGTTGTGGATCGATACAGATGCTGCCGATCGATTAGTGCACGTAATATATAACGGGTGTTGTGGTCCTGCCTGCTGCCGATAATACCAAGCTCTGCGTACTATACAAGAGCAGAGTTTCTTAACAGCAGTTGTCGGAGGAAAGTAATCTTTGAAAGATGGAAGGAAATTGACATAAGTACATATTTAACTGGGTCCAGGATGCATGTACATTGCCTGTAATTTATGGATAGGGATTCCATCCTATAATATTAGGATTGGACGTGTATCCATCATCCTTGTATTTTAAATGTAAAATTTTTTATTTCAAACTAAATTAGTGTAGAAATTTTGATTTTTTAGATACATTTATATGCAATAACTATAATTTATTTGTACACAGCCAGAGCATTTTATACTAATTATTAATACTATCGCGCTACACAGACTTACCTAAGTAAGTAAGCTACCGATGAAGAATACCACCTTGTATTTACACAGAGTAGGAATCTTAGGTATCCTTAAGTACAATATTAACAACTACCTAGCAGTAACACTATAGTACATTCATAATTATTTTTGTTGTCTATGTATAACATTACATTTATTTGGTACACTATTTAATTTTAAAATAATTATTACAAAACGTACCGGAATTTCTACCTTAATATATTATAATAAAAAAATTAAAATAGATACTCGCAACCTCCTGTAGTATGTACTATTAATTTCAACCCAGAAACTTATTGAGAGAAAGTTCTTATTTGCAAAGCGTATAGGATCAGTAAATTACTATAAAAATGAATAACTAACTATGTATTCATTTTACCACCGTTTCATGCATTTCTGATTTTTGCTCATATAAATATTGAGATTTTTGAAGTGTTTACAAAAGCAATCCTAGAAGGATTTAAGTAAATGAGTGAATTAATTTAAACACAAATTACAGTTAATGTAATTCACATGAGTTAAATTAATTTACGTTAATTAAATTAAGTTAATTAGCTTAAACACAAATTACAGTTTTTGTACAATAACATGTGTAACTTATGATAAATCGAGTGCTGCTTGATAATTACAACGGAGGGGCCTAAACAGAACAAAGTTATTGTTCCACTGTTTTACATGCTCAAGCTTAAAATAATAAACTGCTTTTTCAATACACATGCAAATCATTACTTTTTGTCCGAATAAACTACGAACATACAGAATTTCGTTCCGTAAATTTCGAAATAAATCCGGAATCCAGCTCCAATTAACTTGGAAGTGATCAGTGATGGAAATCTCCACGAAATTAATGAGCATGATACGCAGAAACTATACGGGTACATTAATTTAAAAATTATATTAGCAACCCCATACGCTGTAGCAGTCTTTCCTATACAATAATAGATAAGCAACATTATTATATTTGTTATAAAAGAGTCATGTGCTTTGAGAGGTCACTGTTTAACGTAAATAATGCCAGAAAATACATGACCGACCCCAGGGGTTACCATCTTAAATTTATCTCCTTCCTGCTTGGAGTCTGCAGGAAATTAACTATGTAACTTACAAAGAATAATGAAAAACATTTGTACGAAGATTCGTTAAAAGCGTTGTCAAAGCTGAAAATACATTTCAAAAGTATTGTATGCACTATGGGTTTCCATAATATGCCCATAGATTGTTGACGTTAAACTATATTATGTTAGTAGAAATACTGTCCTAGACTGTTGTAGACACTGCTGCAAGAAATATTTAATTCATATGAAGGTAAATAGTTGTCACGATTTTCAATATCAAGAGTTGGGTCTACGTTCGTATCACTATCCTCCTCAAAAGGCATATTATTGTTTTTAGAGCTTTGTTCCTAATGCTTACCATGTGTCGCAAAAATTGTAACTACCAAAATGAAAGGTAAACACCAGAGATGTATACGCAGAATACTGAAAATTGGCTCGGTATCTTCAGACACACGAATAAAATAAAGCTACTATAAAATCCAGTTAAAATAATTAGGGTACAGAACTAGCATTGGCATTTTTTGTTGATTCCAGTTACTGTTATTATATTCCAAAGTTCAGTTTAAAAGCTACCGTTGGTTGTCGATGTGCATACTGCAATATTCAGCATATAGGAAAATATGCTTAAAATTTCAATATACATATGTAGCTTTTTTCCCGGCTTGGGTTCTAGAAAGGGTTTTGGAGGCTAAAAATAAATAGAGTTCCCTTGCATTCAGATTATACGGGACACAATCAGTCACTGTATTAAGATTCCTTTTAACTTTCCTAAGGTTCATATTAACTTCAGATTAAAACCTACAAGACCTAAAGCGCCTATTAATTATAATTATGAAATAATGAGTATCTCGTATTCACTACAGGCATGAAAACCAATTTGATGAAACTTTAGCTCTAGTACAAAATGGGCTCATGTACCGAAATCTTAAGAAGTTAAATGCATACACAATCATATCCATTTTGTTACAAATGCATTGTTAAAATACTTAGAATTTCTAAAAGCTACGGTACAAAACTTCATTACGTGGCTACAGGTTCATCTCCAGTAGAACTGGGAGTGGAGACGGACCTTGAGGTCGACGAAGCAGATGATGGACCCGATATGGGCAAAATTGACGTTGATGGTATGGGATCACTTGTGGAATGAGAGGGTGACATATCGGGACATGTTGAGTTTTGCGTTTTAATCGAGTCTGTATCTTCTTGTTTGATTGATAAAGGAAGTTCTAAAGAATTTTCTGTGACTACCGCAGGTTCTATTTTCGGGGCTGGAGTCAGCGGACAGGTAAATAAGTGCTTAACTTCGTTCCAGAATTCCACATTTCCCTTCAGTTCCGGAACCCAGGATGAAACGGTGTCTTTTAATTTATCGAACTTACCACTGCTGATGTCATTCATGTCCAACAGAGTTTTATTTTCTTTGTAGTAATTTAACAGTAACTCCTGAAAGATTACATTTTGGGATTAATAACCACATCAAAGTGAAATATAATACTTACCGTTAACGAGTATGAAATTTACCAGAGAGAGTAGCATTTTCTTCGTGTCAAAATTACTCGAAGAGATAGTGTCAAATTCAAGGTGCATGGGTCGACCCATTTCCATCGGACGGTTTTCAGGAGGGGGCATCACCCAAAATAGCTGAACCTTCGATTTCTTCACTCCTTGGTTGGTATAACACATAGGAGCTATGTACACCAAACAAATGTATTTGAAGATTATTTTGTAAATTTAAAATCTCAAGGAAGGAAACTAAACAAAACCAAGTACCTATAATTAGTCCCACGCATGGAATGTATGACGATTCTGTCGCACCCTTCATCATCACTTGATAATCCAGTTGTCGATTAATGTCATCTTTGGATGGTTGTGCGGGTGCTTTTGGATGTGAATGGTACCAGCCAACCACTTCATGTCCCAGCTTTTGAATATCTAAAGCAATACGGTTTCTCTCATTGTCACAGTCGGTTGAACTGGACAAAGGCATGAGAACATGACAAGGATGGGCCACGTCCAACTTTAAAGCTATTAAAACGGAAGATATAGAATACATGTCAAGTATGAAAAAAATCCCTTGAGAGAATACTAGGAGGAAAAATACAAGTGAGTTACCATTCTGGTCTCCATTCCAATGGCCAGAAATATATCCTATAGTTTCGGTGTTTGTGATATTAGCATGAAAATCTATCAGAACAAGTGCTTCCACAGATATTTTTACACCAAAAGGTTGAAGCCTTTCCATATCCTTGAATTCGGAGCATGTTATTAAAACCTAACAAATCATTGTCATTAGTACTTCTACATCTGCAGGGACTTAAGGTATATGAATAATTAACTATATTATGTCAACTTATATTTTTATATATTACTGTTCAAAAATTTTGAATTCATACTTTTGCTCCAGAAATAATAGCAGATTGGTAGGATGGACAGCTGTCGAAATGTTCTCCGAATTTCAGGACACAGTGGGGAATACCGTCGTCATCAGAATCATCGGATGACGACGTCGCACCATTGGAAATATTTTTTATATCAATGGAACCTTCCCTTACGCGCTTAAACCAAACCGTTTTGTAGTAATCCAGTTTTAAACCTTTATAAAATGAGAAGAGTAATCATCATAATGTAAAATTTACTAAATGTTCATTTACAAACGGCAAACTCACTGCGGTATTTAATTGAAGCCCAACCACAACCCGACTTTCGTTGAATTTTCTCTGGATTTATTATCTGTTTGCAAGCAATAGCCCAGGCAGAAGGCGACGAAAATATCTGTGATGTCTCTTGTGATTTTATTTGTCCATTTTCAAGCAAATCGCCCACAAATTTTTGACCCTAGTTGTAAAAAAAATACAAACAACAAAACTGAATAATCTGTCCAAGAACAAATCCTTTCAAGCAATCCTCTACAAGTACAAGTTCAACCCTACATGATATTCCAGGCTCATTGTTCCCTCTCCAGGTTTGAGAATCCCAGCAGCGAGGAGCATCTGCAGCGTTACATTTCTCTTGGTAAGAGTCGGCATTGAAAAATAAAAAGGTCCATTTGTGACTTTACCCTCCCCATCAGATTTCTCCTCCGAAGTGGCTTCGACCTATTCAACCAAAAAATTTTATCACAAATATTGTATTGCTTCTGCACTTCATCTCTTTAATTCCAACTTCTCTTTTTTCCATATACCATTAAACTTACCGGCTCCAGGGACTTCTCCGGCGTTTCAACTTCCCCATTTTCTCCCTTGCAATTGACAAACTCTGGCGTATCCACTTCCATTTTGATGTCTACATTATTATTTTCCGTCTCAGACCCGTAACCTTCCCCCTTACTCTTGGATGACCCATTTTTATCATTTAATTTCTTTGAGGATTTCTCCCTTCCTTCCGACCCACGTTTCATCAAGACAAATCTTTAATTCCCCTTGAATCTCTTCCAAAAATCCTTCCCTTGCAATCAACCTTTCCCCTTGGATTTCCTCCACCCAAAAAAGTTTGTTTCACTTCCTATAGCCCCGTAAATTTTACGTTTCCTTCAAAGTCTCAGCAATTCACTTCCTTATTCACATATCACATCAATACCCAAAAGGAGTATTTAACATTTAAAACATCCTTGGAATTATCAAAATCAAAAACTTTGGGGGTCAAATGGATTTTTAAATATACAGATGAGTGAGTATAGAACTATCGTAATATTTATATGTAATCCTCGTACTATTTAAATACTGTCGGCTTCTCACGAGTCACTACTAGAATATAGAAAACCAGAGTTTTAAAAAATACATAGGAAGTAGCATTTGATTTCCGTAAATATCTTCAAAAGTTCCCTACTTTTTCAACATACATTATTATAACATTGCTAGCTCATATTTATATACCGAAGGAATAAATATGTACAAAAAAACCGCAAAGACAGTGAACAATAATATTAATTCTTGTTATCAACACACTCTTCTAAGCTAACATTTTTTTCAATCTAGAGAAGATTTGAATGAATTGAAAATGTCACTCTTCACGCAACTCTTAATTTTCCTCAACTTTGACTTTTCCGTAAAAGTTTTATCCCTCCTGAATCCGGAGTTGAGCTGAGATGATGATGAGTCTTCTGTTGATTCTTCTCATTTGTAAAATTTCTGAAGGGAGACAGAGCGGTTGTGGGTAGAGTGAATTTCCATGTAAAGTCAAGAGAATATTCACATGGACAATTTGAGATAAAAGGAAAAGAAATTTCCAATGTATTTAAGGTGATTGTGATTAAGTTTGAGAAAGTAACCCCGCGAAAAGTGATTGATGGCTTGTATGAATTTACCACTTTTGAATTTCTTTATGACTTGGCGCGCTGAAGCAGAGGAGAGGAAACAGGAGTTTTTTTTTTCATTGCATTTATTTTACTTGTATTATACAGTTGAAGGATGGATGTGATACTGGAGTTGTCTGTGGGAGCAGCAGTTGTGGCATTGTGAGTTTCTCCGTCTGAGTTGTTGTATATAGTTGGTTTACTTATGTACATAAATGCACTTATACCTACATGCAGCCATTCGCCCATCACGATAAAAGCCAGACAAAATCCACGAAATTCCCCCAGCCCCGGCTTGGATGTATACATATACAAAAGGATTATATGTACATGTCTCAAACAAATGCTATCTCATCAGTCATCTTGTTATTTGGCTTTTCCATAAAAACTCGTATACATTGCAAAAGCCTTGGAGTTTCAGTTGAGGGAAGCCCAGTCTTGCAATGAATCATTCCTTTTGCGTCAAACTCCATGTAAAGAACGGTTTTTATTTGCCCATCCTTTGTTTTTTGGAGGATTGTTTTTTTTTAAAAGAAATTTGTGTGATTTTTCACCTGCTTTGAAAAATTTTGACGGATGGAAGGAAAATTTGAACCAATTATTGTACATTGATGGGAATGAAATATTTTTTAAATGGTTAAATGTTTGTCACGCGTGACCAAAGTCTAGGGGGTAGGAAATTTTTGAGTGAGCAATTTTTTATATAGTATAATAAATATTATAATGTTTATAAAATTATTATAATAATCAATAATAATAAAATTGATATAAATATTATCATAGAATTTTGGGGGATTATTTTGATGATGAATTAATGGAAATTAGTCGAATTTAAAATTAATTGGGCGGGATTCATGTTTAATGTCTTCAGCGTTGGAAGGCACGTAAATACTTTTATAGAAAAGAAAGATTAAATTATTTAGAAAAAAATTGACAAACTAAATTCGATAGTATTTTTACAAGCTTGGAAAATGGCGGATTTCATGAAATGGGGCTGAAAGAGGAGAATTTTGAAGATTTAGCGTGCTTTAGTAATGTTAGATGATATGATTTATTTTTTCCAGGTAATGTTTACTACATTGTAAGTAATGAACAATAAATATTATAAAACATATAATACAAAAAATAGTGATAAATTCAACTATAGAAGAAGAAGCTAATGAATACTAGAAGTTTATGAAAGGAGTCATTTAAGCTTCATAGTGAAACTGGATTCATTCAACAATATCTCGGAACCAATTGATACTGGACAACCCTAAGGACTTGTGTGTTTGTATGTGTATACATATCATCCATACAAATGGCGGAGGAGCAAAGACACCTTTGTTGTCCCATACAAGTATACAAGAACGATTGGGCTGGAGCGTCACCTTTATGTTTACTCATTTGATTATCCAATGGCTTTTCTCCTCTGATTAATGAGTCAACGTTTTTGGGTCCTTTATTTACAGGAGAGACAGAGCTGAGTAACAGGTACTTAACAAGATGCCAAAGAAATTCCTTTCGAGTTACAAATAGTATATAATAATATTTATTCAGGTCGATACATGTTCGAGTTACAACTTAGGGAGCGGAGTAATTCTTTAAAATAATTTTTACGATTGTGAAATTTTTATTGGAAAGTCCCTTCAAAATTCATTAAATACATTACTACAAGTTCCACAAATAAACCTCATCACAATGACAAATACTACGCAGGAACTCACAGATCAAGCTAAGAGGTTTCAAAAGGCCTGTGAAACTGGGAAAGTAGGTATTTTGGAGGAGATCCTCAGTTCAGGTAAGGAATAAACCCCGTTTATATCTTGAAATGTTTGTAAAAATATAAATATTTATTAATTAATATTACCATTAATATTTAGCTTGCGTCGAAAAAATGGATTTTGATGGATTCCATTGAATCGTGAAAATATTTTCATTTGAATTAAAATCCTAATGATCTCTGATTTTTAGTCCAACTACTGCTGGAACGATTTAAGTCAATACCTGATCTTTAGCAGTGTTTATTAGTAATTCAAATATTATTTTCGCTTCCAGGGAATTTTAAAGTTGATGAACCTCTGGAGTTGAAATGGTCTGGACTCCAGCATGCTTGTTACAATGGAAAGACAGAAGCTGCTAAATATTTGTTAGGAAAAGGAGCTAATCCCAGATTCAAGCGTAGTAATGGTAAAGTAACTATAAAATAAAATCAAAGCCTCATTGATGTTGAACGAAGGTTTGACAGCTTTTTGTCAAAAATTGTTATTATTTTTGAATACTTGGATGCGAGATTTTGGTTGGATTTTCAACTACACTGGTTTCTAAATTTCTAAAGATGGTATGAACGTACTTCATGCCGCCGCGTGTTCACCTTTCCCCGAACAATATGGTGCTTATGATTGTTGCAAGTTAATTTTGGAAGCAGGAGGGAAAGTTACGGACAAAATGAGCTCAAGTATAACTCCCTTGATTTTTGCTGCAAAAAAAGGTCACAGTCGAATTTTGACCCTTTTCTTGGAGAATGGCTCAGACATTGATCATCAAGATGGAACCAGCCGTAATGTAAGTTAATTTGTATACAAATTGCGAAATTTCTAGTATAGCACTAGATACGTTTGTAATAAGGCGGGATGAATAGTGAAAATTTCTGCTAAAATTTAACAACAACAATTTGGCGTTGTCTATAAATTGCTATTTTATTGTCTACGCTTTTTATTAGGCATTAGACTGGGCCTGTTTGAAGAATCACATTGTAATTGTGGAAATTTTACTCATTTACGGGGCAGATGTGACGCGAAAAAATAAAAACGGCTGGACAGCGGAGCAGGTTGCTTATTATGAGGGTCATAACGAAGTATGTATTTTGAAGCGTATTTAATAATTGCAAGAGTAATAAATATTTTCATTAAAATTTTTATACACGAAACTTACCAAGTTTTATTAAAACGGAGTTTTCTTTAGATTGTGACATTATTTGAGGAATTTCTGGCAAAACCCACCGTTGAGCGCCGGCCGAAATATTTTGTGGATGATGAAACTAAAGAGGAGAATCACAGGCGTAAATTGCTGGAGAACATCAAACAGATGAGGTGAAATTTCGCACCCAAGATTTCAACTACGATGAGAATTTTATTGTGATTCGTAATAATAAATTATTAATTTGTCAATTTCAGATCCAAAGAGCGGGATTATCTTCATTTGGTCTTGGAAATAGAAAATCTAGGGAGATATTTTGATGGGTTTAATAAGCGTGGGATCCGTTATTATTCCTTTTTAAAAATGACTGAGCCAGAATTGAGAGGCGCTGGCGTTGCCAACGACGACGATAGAAGTTCCATGGTAAAGTTAATAAAAAATTTGAACGAGGGTGTCCAGTCTATCTCGGGGAGTTGCTCGGTAATTAGTTCCAGATTTATTTTTATGAATTTATTATTGTCATGTCATCAATTGTGGCTGCATTTTTACGCATTAGTATTTTATTTCTCTAGCATCCCGTGACGACAGAAAAATTGATGACGAGTCTTGACCAAATGAATACAAATGTACAGCTCGTGATGAGCAATCACGAGGAATTGAAAGAAATTCTTCTAACAGAGGATATTTTCCCGTCATTACTGGAACGTGAGAAGGAATTGTCGCTTTTCAAAGACTTTTCCTTAACCTGTGGTAAATTTAATGCCAATTGTTCCCAGTTTTTTAACTCAATGGGAAATTTTGAAGAGGATCGCATTTCTAGACAGGAGGTTGATTTTTTTTCTAATACTTCCCTGTTCCTTCTATGTATGCATCATCAGTAAAATTGTTTTAGACATTTATAGATTTTCCAACTAATTCTTCTGAACTTTTTTAGCGGATGAACTTGACAGTGAAAGAGGAAATGACTGCTTCACAAGGATCGCCGATTACCTTGAAGCGCTCTTCCGGTGGAGCTATTCTTCGTTTGTCAACACTTGCTGGAATCATGATTACCCTCACATTTATTGCCAAAAGTCTGAACAAATAAAGTTCCTATGCTGGAGTACGTGTCGAAAGTATTAGTTTGAGTCGAGTTTAGTCTGTAATGAGAGTTGTTCGTTATATTTTTGTTGTATTTCTTTTTCTCAAATGATTCTCTGTTTTTGTACTATGAGAATCAATATGTACATTCCGTATTTCGTTATTTGCTTTTAGTTTCGTATAGTTTGTTTAGAATCCTGTAACATTGTTAAAATTCTTGTTGTAACAATAAATAATAAGAACTATTAAATTAATTCCTCTACAGCTCTCTATCAAGTACGTAGCATATAGGACAATGATACAAAAAATGCATAATATGCTTCTCATCAAGGATTGCAAATTTTGGAGTAGTACACGATAAAAAATTAGCACCAAAATTGTGAGCTTCTTCTCATTCTTCTCAATAGACTATTATTGGTCTAATTTTATATGTATGTACATTATAGCTGGGTCGAAGCCAGAGTGAGGGGTATTAGCAGCCCCCCCCCATGAAAATTCCAAGAAGGTTTTTGACACCCGCGACCCTTAGAAATTGTACAAATTTATTTGATTTTATGCTTATTTTTTACGCAAGCATTTTCCCTAATTTTCCCATAACATCAAATCGCTCATATTGTAAATAATAGTCTAGTCTTTACTGTCCTTTAAATTTGATGCAAAGCGACATTTGTTTTGATGTGTATATTCTCGGGTTATAATTTTCATTGTAGTTGGAATTTACATTTACAGATTTGGATACTTTTAATTTTTATACTTGCACGATCTAATAGATTTGTGTGCAGTACCCGCTCCTCTCCTTTCTTACCTAATACAGATAAAAATTTGGTATTTGGAAATCTTTGACGCTCGACCCCCTTCACTAATCGTATTTGCACGCTTCCGACTTAAATCCCCACGAAATGTGACCTGACGATGGTCTAATGTCACGATTGTTTTCAGTTGTAGCGGATATTTCTATAATGTTTTTTATTACTTAACTTTGAAAGTGGTGGTTTACCATTTTAAGCTAATTTTGGTAGGGTTTTTCAATATTTTATAACGTTAGTAGTTTTAAAATTTAGCTTATAATTAAGGCCCGAACGTTGTCATGTTTTTAAATGTTTATGAATATTTGTATGAATTAATATCCGAGATTATGCTCAGAGGATTTTTTCGGTTGAAAGCTTGTTGGAGTTGGAAGTTTTGGAAGATTTGTTTTTGGAAGTATAAAACTTAAGCTGATTATTTCATTTCTTCTGGGCTATGATAAGTTTGTATAAAGAGATAAATAGGGGGATTTATTTTAAGGATGTTCATAATAAATATTTGTAGTCAAACTATTTCCTAGTTGAAATATATTTGTACAAAATTTTGTTTCCTGTTTCAAATTATTTTGGTGGAAAAAGTTTCTGGAACAACAAAAATTGTTGCTTGCCTGCTTGCAACGTGGGCATTCAAACATTATGTGGAAAATATCTTCACATTTGTTCATGTTACATATATCACAGGCAGTTTTGTTAGATTTTCTCTTTTGTCTTTCCAGAACTTCTTCATTGCATTTGGATTCGCATATGAACCGTTGATACAAATGAAGGGTATATTCCAGTCCGACGGTTCTACAAGTTTCTTCATATTCAATGATGTATTAAATATATATAAAATTCACTCACAAGCCCCACACCTTAATCTTAATCTCTGCGAAATGCTTCAGACTGCATCGACCATAATTACTCTTAACGTCCCTGCTGACCAAAATTTGGTTATATTTAGAAATTAGGGTCTAGTAATTTAATTAACTTATACGGTCCATTGGAGAAATTATAATATTGAGACCCACGTTAGTTTTTGTATACATATTTAGGCGGAATAAGAATATTGATCTCATATTTATTCCTTTTAATCTGAAATCGCGTAAAATAATTATTTTTATTTTATTCTGATTAAGGTGGCATATAAATGTCATTATGTAACTCTTAAGCTACCTGGGAGCCGAATTGGGGTTTGTTGAATAATGGCGCGGTGCGTCTGTAAAGTCTGTAGTGTCCATGTTGTGTATGCGTTTTTGACATTTTGACACTAAACCATTATTTTTAAAGTACGAGCATGCAATGATAAAATGCAACTTTTGCTGAATAGTGCAGGCGGATTCAGGTGCAACGGCTTTGTGGAAGATGTTTCTGGAAGCATAAACTTAATCTGATTTATTATATGGATAGTTTATATAAGAACGTTCTTCAGAAACGACTTTTTTGAAATATTTTTGGACAAAATTGTTTTCTGGTTAAAATAATTTCTGAATAAAATTACATTGGACAAAACATTTTCTGGTCAAAATGCCCTCAAACTCGTTAATTTATCTATCTCTTAACGAAATCATTGTGGATAATAGTTGGATCTCACGTCAAAGTTATTTTAGCTCTGGATTTATTTACTATAAATATTCTATGCTTTTATACAGATGCAAATTAACTCGGTAAAAAATAAACCATGTTAAATATCCCAGCTGATTTAAAAAAAATTGATTTGGGGATTATACAACTGCTGCTAATAACATATCTGAAAATAAATGAATCTGAAAATAGCATGGATTAAACCCTTGCAAGATTCGTGGAAATGATTTAGCAAAGTGCGTGCCATAATATGACGATAGCAGCTCAAGCAGCTGTACTATACTAAATGCAGTCATGAGAACCTTTTAGAAGCATGTGAATTTCTCGGCATCACAAGTTTAATGTGGGATTGATCATGACCATGAGATAGGAAGAGATGAAAGGTTGAAGAAATACATAGAATAGTAACCTTGGAAAGAGTTTTATTTATGTGGTATTTTATTTTCATTGTCGAGTCCAAGAAATGACTGAGAATTTAAATCGAATTTCAACGACAAGTTAGTCTGAAGATACAAAATAAATGGTATGATTTTAACTTAATGACTACAATATTAATCCTAAAGTTGAAAATATGTAACTGGTCTTATATAATAATTATTATTACTATTCTTCATCTTCTCCTGTCATTTGAATCATATCTTGATCATTTATATACACATATGTCTTTATAGAACATCATTTTAAGCTGAAGCAACTACGGAATAATAGCTAAAACATGACCGTTCAAACTGAACGCTAATAAATCCAGAAGGAAAAAGAAAAAACATTCCTTTAAATACATTTCTTTCGCAAAAAAAAGCGGCAGGCTAAAGAGCTACATAAAAGTCTCGTGTTGTAGTGGGGGGAAAATAAATTCAGGGGAAGTCAAATTCAAAGGGATCTACTTCAGAAGTAGAGCCACTGCTCAAAGTACTATTGCTATTAGTACTCACATGACTGTCATCCATCGTCAGAGCTGCCTTGTCATTGTCATCATTTCCTCTGCAAAAAAGGCAGACATTTTAATTTTATTCCTGATTCCTCAATAAGTAGCAAATAATTATGTGAGATTATGAGAACCACCAAACGTACCTGTCACTATTGTAGCTGTTATTCTCGGGTTCCGGTTCAGGCTCATGCTCATTGTCACTTGTAGCAGAGCAGTTAGAGTGTGAGCGGAGCAAGTAGTGCGGAAGTGAAGAACATTTTCTCAGACCAGGTTTCATTTCCTGAGCTAACTTCTGGTCAATATCTTCTGTGCTCAAGTCACTCTGGAGGAAGAGATGAAGAGCTGCGTCAGAGAGCAACACATCCGAACGCATCACCCTAAATAAAAACCATATAATAAATTATTGATAATGCAATTGTTTTTTTAAACCATGCCAAAATAACCCTATTTTAATTTAGCATACCTCTGAAGGAACTTTCCAAGTCCAACTCTCCTCTCCTCAATCACTTTCGGATCAAATTTAGTAACATGAACGAATCTTCGTGGTGGCAGAGGTGGAACCAACCTTACAAAAAATGCAATACAATATAAACATTTTACAAAAATATAAAACACTCTAAAACACTCTACAATTTCATTCATCACATTTATTCAAATGTCATTGTCATAATAATTTTTTGAAACTTTGCAGGGCATACTTGTTTGGGTGATGGTTCTTCAGCTTTGCCCTCAACCAGCAGAATTCCGAGTAGCGTCGTCGAACTTCCGAAGCTGGCAAAGAGAATGCCCAATGATTGGTCTACAAAAAATAATTCCAACAAAAAAATGTTAATATTTAGGTGAAGGGTGCGTGTGTACTTGACTTACATAAAATTCAAATAACAAGTTCATCATTCCCAAGTAAATGTCTCATTTACTTATTCACACAATAATGATTATGATTATTAGAGGGGAGAAGAACACAGAAAAACTGAACATATGTATTTTGTATGCAAAATGCATATAAAAAATGTTTGGTTCCTCTCACTAGAAAACATTTTAGAAGGAAAGAGTCGTAAAATGTCAATACCTCAATGCGAACCAGGTATGAAGTGAAAGAGGTACTCCAAGCAAAATGTTCCTTGGTGGTGACAGTAATTGGCTCAACAAGCTCCACTTTGATGTAGCGCTGAAAAGAAGGAAAATTATGGAAATAATTAATAAATTATCTACACACAAAATATCATAGTAACCTGTTATACTTAAACCTTCATGGAGATCTCTCATTTAAACTAAATCAATTTACATTATTCTTCCCATGCCATTTACAATAAACTCAACACTATGTATATTCGTACCTGCTAAAAAAATATTGCAGATACAAAAAAATGTATCAATTTACATTTCTTGGGATTCTTTATTCATGTTCTTAAGACAGTAAATTTAAATTAAGAATTATGTTCATTAGGGAAAAACTTGTCAACTCTGGATCATCGCCTTTTTAAGAAGCTGGTTCATTTACAAATAATGTTACATGTATTTGTCATTTTGTATGGGAAAATATCCATTTACTCTCAAGATGCTATCTATCTATATCCACGGCGCCGATAATTTCCTTACTTTTGGTATAAGCGCCTCAATTAAAATTCACCCTGTAACTATCATTTAATTATTACTACTGAAAACTAATTTGATTTGGTTTTCCATGATTATAATCAAATTGCGCATCTCTAAAACAAAATCCTTTGACTAAGACTGACTCCAAAGCAATTATAGAAGTCTGAAGTGACTGACGTCAAGGTAATTAAATACTTTTCCCATGTGATTCTTAAAGTGGCTTTCACAACTGTCTGAAAGTTAAACTTGACATTTATTTTTTCTCCACTTTTTTCTCTCCTCTCTCACACACTCATACTCATATACCGCAAGAGCCCAGAAGTACTTAATTGCCTATACTAACAAATCTATACTATCTAATGTGACAAAAACAAACCCATTTAAATCTGAATTTATAGTATCACATTTTAATTAATCCATCTATCTCACGGGTTTTTACATACATAAATCCTCCCCAGAAAAGGGAAGTAATCATTAAATCAATTGATAATAAAATCATTATTATTTTTATGGAGGGAAGTAAAACGTAAAAATTATAGAAAAAAAAGAAAGACGAAAAGTAGCACTTCCCCTGCTGAGTGAGAGAAAATTGCTCAGAATGATTCATATTGGAGTTACATTATAAAATACTACATAATATACTTGGCCCATTTTAGTACAAAGTTATATGCTCAAATACCAGCTTGCCTTGGACTCTCTCTCTCTCCCTTTGCATATAAATGTACATACTTATTATATCTACATAATCTGAGGAATTAAAATACATGGATCTAACAAAAATTATAAACGTATTTAAAAAGTCCATTTACATTTTTTTGGCCTAAAAGTTGCAATGAGATTGTGAGGGCTCTTAATTTGGATGAATGGGGAGAGTAAAATTGTGGAGAGGGAAAACATTCTTGAACTTTTCCTTTTCTACAAGATACAGGAACTTAAACGAGTGTGGTTTAAAATGTAAAAGTGTGATAAGAAATTGTTTCCACATTGCGTCAGATATTCTTCTACTATTTGCTGTCTACATAATACATATCTACACTAGAATACACACACCGTTCCTTTTCTACTAAAAGAGGACAAGGGTTTGAAAACAAAGCTCTATATAAAATCCACAGACTCGACAATGTCGAGTCGACATATTATATACGTAGACACAAGGTACAAGTTATCCAGCCTCATGCAAATATATAATAAACGGCCATGAATGTATACGCGTATATAGGAGAAAAAAGGACGCTTCGATATTATAGTAATATTTGCAAGGTTGTGAAGCCACGAGCCAGCACATGTTTAAAGTTTTTTACCATTCAAACGTTATTAGTATGTATACAGAATGTACGAGAAAGTAATTTGTACACACAATACAAAAAATGACATAAAAACTACTCCACTCATGTATGTATTCATCTGTGTAAAGGGAAATTCTAAGGAATAATAATAATTATTATTCTTGAATGAGCATATCCTGTCACAAACATTGGCAGGGTTAAAAATCAACACGAGTATATTCCCTCATGTCTATTTATTATGTATTCACGTGTTTTGTAAAAAAAATTAGAAGTAAAACTTGTGAATGAAATAAAAATTGTAGACGTTGACTAAATAAGTGCAGTTTAATCTATAGAAATGACCTTGAAATTTTAATGTGTCAAAGTATAAATTCCATCTTACCTTCATCTTTTTATCTCGAACTTCCAACGGAGCCATTATTTTGTCAGTCTTCTTGAGTAAATTCTTCTCTCAAATAAATGTATATATAACGCCCGCACTTTATATTTTAAAAGATGTTCTTTTTAATGGGGGGGGGGGGGAACTTATATTTAGTAAATGATTTAAATGGTCGAAAAATTATTTTTATATGTCCCTTCAAAAAACAATTTGAGGAATGAAGGGATTTGTCATGTATTTTGTTATTATTATTATTATATAAAACTTGCTTATATAGATACTGTCCTTGATTTATTTTGAATAAGCAAAAAAGTAAAAATTATTATAATAATTTGATTATAAATTATTATTTCTTAATACGACTGAATTTTTAGTCGTTGTCTGGAACTATTCGTTCGGCCTGTACTCCCTTTAATGAAAACTGTGAAACTTTTTCTCGTCCAGTTCAATTTAATATTATGACTCAAAATTCCCTTATTGTTATATCCGCCGTTGATTAGGTCTCCAGAGCCAAAATTCATACCAGCATTTAATAGCTGACTATGAAAAAAAAATTATAGAATAAATCACAATAAGATGAGGACTGGAATCCGCCGAGCACTCACAACCACAATTCCAAAAAATTGGTACATTTAGGTAATGGAACTTTTGGGGACACAAAATTATTTATTGTATATTTAGTTATTCTATATATTATATTACATATGAAACCGCTCTGGGGGTTGGGGATTGTAGGGTGATTTTCTTAAAACAATAGGAAATTAGTATTTTAATTTATTATTATTATAAATACTATAAGAGTTTTGTTAGAAAACTCTGGAGTGTATGGTAAAAAGAGTAATAATATAAGGTTATTAGTTATTTGTGTAAAAACTTTTAAGTGGACTTGCTTCGATTCCACTATGATATTTTAATGTTGTCAGGAGAGGAGCGTAACGAAATCTGAAGCTGGGAACTGAGCTGAGCCTTTATATAAAACGCTTCAACTAAAATCCCTTGTGTCTATAATAAACTCCTAAGGAATTCTATAGCCTAGCGCTCTTCCTCAGCTATAATTCCATATATATAGACTCAGTTACTATATATAGTAAAATAAGGTTGTCCAGTATGTACTTAAATATATATATAGAAGATATCCAGAAGGAGACCCAAACTCTTATCATGACTGTGGTATTAAACAAGTATTGTCTAGTTCAGGGCTGCCTTGTGTGTGTGTGCATGGAAAGGAGACGCTCATTGCTGGTTGAGGATGAGTTCCTATGCTATATGAACATATGATTTGAGCGTTATTGCATTCATTGGACGTAGTTATTTAATTAAGCTCATTTAAATTTCCTTAGGTCAGTTCTGCCTATATGTACATATGTATATTCATGTAAATATATACATGTGCATACACACATACCCAAGAATGTTTACTTTCTTCCCAAAAATACATTGCCCCGTCATTTATTTACATACTTAACTTGGTTATTTTGAGAATTAATTTCGTTTAGGTCCAGCTAGTATTTAGTGGAGAATGTCACTTGGCCTCATTCTTGTCCATGACTTGTTCCTATGTTTACATTTACATTGTGAATGCTTATTTAGGTAAATAGAAAGGGGCATGGAACCCGCTGTAGAGTCTGACTCAAATTATAAATTCAAAATCCTGTATTTATTGTGGATTCCAAAAGGAATTTGTGGCATTAGTCATCCTTCGTATTGGATAGAATAATATAATAAAATTAGTAAGAGCTCATATTTTAGCCGAGCACTGAACTTGACATGGAACTTGTGGGTTTGAGATTTTTTTTTAAATAGTTAAATTTTAGGGTAGAAAAAATACAGGTCCCATTGCTTTTGGGAATGGAGGGTTTTGGGTGAAGGGAGAGAGAGATTTGGATTTTTGGAAGAACATTTTCATGGGAATTTGAATCATCATGTAAAGAGTGAGAGGTCATTTGCCTAAGGAAAAGGGTGTTGGTGTAGGATGTTAATGGTGTAGGCAGTTTTTCCCAAAGGCTTCCATTTGAAATTGAAAAGAGTATTTTAAAATTCTATTGATTTTTGTTTTCATGAGAGAGTAAATAATTTTATTTTGGATGCAAAACTTTCTAAAATTTTAGGAAAATTTTATGAGCTTCTTAAAGCAAATTTTAGGCCTTGGAAAACTTGATTTTAGGATTTCTAATTTTTGTATATTGTATATAATAAATTGTTAATAAAATTGTATATTTTCTCATTTTAATTTTTGTGCAATAAATTATTAGAATGTTGGTTTATTTTAGGTGGACGAACCTTGAAAATTTTTCAGGGTTAATAAGCTAAAGAGAAAATTCTGGTTTTGCGCAACATAATCACGGATAAAAAAAATTGATCTGTTTTTTAATATAATCTCTGTGCAATTGGAGGTCTGCGATTTGAAATTTTACAGGTAAAAACTAGATTTGAAATAAATTTCCTCCTTGAATTCACCATTTATATATTTTAATCTATTATTATAGAGATGTCAAAATCTTTTTATCATAAGATTTTTGGGGAAAATTTTGAAGAAGATTACTAATATATTTTTAAGTCGTAATATTTCGTAGTGAACCGTGAACCCCATGAGCACGCACAGGTTTATAATCTTTTTACTGTAACTTTTTTCTATTTGCACAGATGTGTGGAACATATACTATTTTCCCTTACACTCACCGTTATATAAGCAACTCTTTACGAGGCTTGTCATTCAGAGCTCTCTCTAACAAAACCAAGTCGTAGTAATGTTTCAGGGGAAGTTTTTTAAGGAGGAAAATTTCAAGAAAAATCCATCCCGTCATGAAAAATGTAATGTTCTCATGCTGTAGGACGAGACAATATTTTTTTGAAATTCCTCCTAAAATAAAAAAAGTATGAGAAAAGTCTAGGAAAATGAACTACCCTTTTACCCACAGACCCACACGTATATATATGGGTAATTCACTTGAAAAAGAATGACGTTTAATGCCAAGGAAATAGCGTTACGTCGCCGTACATGTATTTATATTGTTCAGCATGCGGAGAAGGAGTCAGTGTGGAAAGTTATGATGACGATGGAGGGACAAGCCAAAGATAATCATTGTGACGACACCCTCGGTGTCCTAATACATGGGGTCAAGCGAAACTCATTGGTTTCTATATCTTCAAATCCTACCAAGCTATGTATAGGTACTTACTCCCAGGGAGTTCATCACACAATCATCCCAAAGAAGAAGGATTTATCACCAAAAAAAAGAAGGGATACGAAAAATATCACAACTATACACAGTTTCCAAATCCTTTTTTTCTCATCCATAATAATTATTATGTGAAGTTAATTGAGTCAAAAGTCAAGAATGATTAGGATGAAATAAACGTCGATAGAAATGATAAAATCTTTTGAATTTCATTCAGAAGCTATGAAGCGCTTCTTGTAGGTTGCAGCTCCTTTATCAAATAACATTTTCCTCCAGATTTGACAAAACTAAATCCTTCTCCAAATATTTTATGTCCATATGTACATTACACAGTATTTCAAAGCGGAGAAACTCTTGCAAACCTAAAGCCGCTCTTTAGTGTCTTTAGAATGGCTTTTTATCACTCACAAGAAATTACAATTACAGCCGCAAGCATATCATTGGAAAAGATATATAGAAAGGAGTAAAAGAGCCATGTGTACTAAAAAATGTATGTAACATGAGGACTCTCAGCCCAGTTGTTTATACTCAGGGTCCACGTGAGAGATGCCTGTGTGTTGTGTCTGTATATAGTTGTAAAATTGTAGGGTTCGTTTGTATTTAGTAAAAAAATATTCGCAGTATTTACCATTGTATTCATATATTGAGTACATTGAGTTTTGTAGTGGAGCAGGTGGCAGAGTCATATTGTATATGTATGAGGATAGCTTCAAGGGCATATGATGAGGCAGGACACTGGCACACACTGGAGATGTGATCAATAAATATTAATGTGCAAGTATACCCAATGAGTGAGAGAAAACTCTTGTGTGTAGTATTATATTGTCTGTGGTAAAGAGGCTGGCTTCATGCCACACTTATAAGACAGGGGAGTCGGAAGGATTTATAAAGTTTTTAGACGCAATTTTTTTATCATTTGCAAGAGTTTCGCAAGAGTCTCTCTTTATACTTAGCGTATATATCTATACTTGTAGTTTGGGTGTTAAAATCTTATACATTGTATTGGCTGAGCATCCACTAATATAATTTATTGACCGTGGATGGATACTCTAGCCAATTAAATAACCAGCTCTAGGATTCTGGGTGGTTTAATGTAGATACACGTTCGTTCATTAAACTCGCTATAAGGAAATACGCTTAACATTTTATGTAGAGGAAAAATGTATAGTATGTACAAAAGGATTTAGATCCAACTGGTTCTTAATTCTCCAAAGCTCTTCATAGAAGGCAAATAAAAATCGGACGTGAAGGGACGATCATGTCTTATATCTTCCAATGTATTCTTATCCACCTTTTAAACCGCCTTTACATTACATAAATATATATATAATCTTGACAGTAGTAGCGTATAAGAAGTAAAATTATAATAATTATTTCACATGCTAAAGGCTTGCAAATGTAAATAGTACTTCATTTTTCTTTCCAACAAAAATCCTGTTCAATCTGAATGTGTACCAGAAATGAATGGACTTGAAATAAGAACGTGGTATTCATAATATTCGTAGAACAATAATAAATGTTATTTACCTATAGAGACACATGTGATGTGACACCCCCGTGCCAATAAGTTTCTATGTAGGGAAGGGTGACGCGTGTTTAAATTACAGTTTTGTCGTATAGTGTTCAACTCAATGGGAAGAGTATAACGGAGGAAATGAAAAAGTACATGTGAAAATGTACTGTTTGAATAGCTGGTTGAATTAAATTGAGAGTAAATTGAGAGTAAATTGAGAAAAAATGGACGAGTTTGATGGACACACGTTTTAGAGGGAGCATGGTAAAATATGGACGAGATGAGTTGAGGAAGACATTTTCTGCGAGAAAATTCCTTCTACTTACAATAATATGGAGGGAGGAAAAGAGAAATGTATTAAAAAAAATGATAGGTTTAATGCGTTGCAGTTAACTTGATATTTGATGATTAGAGTTGGCGTAATGCGAGTTAAATTAGCAATGTCTGGCGCCAAGTTAGGGTCAGCAAATGTGATGGAGGATTGGAAGAGATGCAAAATTTATATTTCTCGTTCAAATGGATGGGCTTTTGGAATAGTAAAAATTTGAGCGACAGTCCTCCTCATTTCTTTCCTTTGGTTCCCCACAGATGTATATGTATATTCATTCCAACTATATTATGTAGCAAGAGAGCTATTAAGTTAAATGGGAATGAATGTTCGTTCCGTCTTCTTGTTTACTTAATAAATGTATATATCCAGTCATTTCTAGATTCCATTGGCCGCTTAAAGTTTGTATAGTCAGTAGGGGATTTTACGCAGTTCCCCGCGTATGTTACGCAAATAACGTCATACGCAAGATTGAGCGTACTTACGCGA
>JAQFXU010000816.1:0-39751 GCA_034693705.1 Spatulosminthurus flaviceps
AATATGGATTTGCAGGTGGGTGATATGTCAAAAGGGTGTTCTTATGATAGTAGTAATCCATTAAAAATGTAAAACCCATAGGTCGGGGGTGACAGCTCGATAGGAATGCTTGTAAGTATATATTTGAAGCATTCTTAAGTATTGGCTAGCCAAGTTTCAATTAAGCCCTAAAATCTTATAAGTAGCCCTACTCGTAAAAAAACTTTTAAATAATTTCAGAGAAACGTTTAGGATTTTTTTATTAAGAAAAAAATGTTTGTGAACATGAGCGAATTCGAACATGACTGACCAAGCTAATGTAATAGGAAGATAAAAATACCACGTCCTAATTTCCATCGTTGAGAGATAATTCATTGGCAGAATTTACTGCGCTAACAAATGCAATTTTTATTGGGAAATTAAAGAAGGATTCACCTGGACTCAATAATTTCCAATAAGTAGATATCCTAGACTTAAGTGCAGCTATATGGATATAGTAAACTCCGTAATGAACGCACTAATTGTAAATCCGAGGAGTTTTAAAAAAGCTTTTGCTAATAAGAGCATGGTTAATGGCTAGAAATAATATGGTAAAAGCTGTAAGAAGAAGATATTACTTGGAAAATTGCTATTAAAACTTTAAGCGTTCAGAGGTCTCATTCATTGTTCCTTTTACCTATGCAGTGCTAAAAGGTGCACCCAATTGATTTCCCACATGTGTGAACCTTTTTCTCCCATAGGTAACAAACTAAAATCAGTCATACCAGAGATAAATGTCCTCTTTGTTACCATTTATGTACTAATCTAAAAGTTGGAGATACGTACTTCGGTACAGAGCAACCTGTAGCTATCAAACAAAGCTACCTATAATTTTGGAAAAAATTTTCCTGCATTACATGTCAAATTTTCTAAGCAATGCAATGGTCTAATTGTGAGAAGATTTCCAAGAATCGTTTATCCTCTCAACCATTTGTGTGAGGAAAATATTTCGAATGGAAAATTTTACAAGTAACGATTATCGACACATTGGAATTGAAAAGCTTGGAACTGCGGCTTGGACAAGACCAAAATATTAGCTCATCCGTTTCCATATTGATCCATACTATTTATAATCACGGCTTGGTAAATTATCGTTACTACTCGGAAAACCCTTAAAATTTATAAGAATATTTATGAGTATAAATAATCGATATTTTAATCAAATTCCCAGTAACAATAATTGCAGCCGTTTTTATCTCATAGGTGTCAAATGACGGTACTTGCCCCCTTTAATTTAAAAATAGACCCCTTGAGCCGAAATTTGTCCTTGTTTGTCCAAGTGGGTGTAGGCTAGAGGATTAAGACTATACGTTCCCTTAAGCATAATACCAACATAACTTAAGTACAATATGTGTTGAAGCAATGGAAGTAGCAGATTAAATATGCTTAATAATGGCGTCTAGGCTAAACCTCAAATGGAACAGAACACAGAACTTTTACCAATTTATAACACATTGAAATCATTTCATTTGGGATTCAATCTTGTTTTAACCTTTTATAAGGCATCGGCATGTTAAAAGATTCCACCGTCACTATCCATGTGCTATATAATCACTATTTAAAGAGTAACAACCCCTGAGATGTATATATAATTATTATTGAACTCTTACGTGTCCCTACTTGCTTGCCCACGCATATCTACTGCACACATATTACATTACATGAGATTATAATTTCCCATATTTTAATCCTGTGCAACGTAAAACATACTACGTCCAGCATTAGTAAATTTTGAGCAAGAAAAAAAGCAGTCACGTCTTCCAAATATTTTCCCATTCCATCTTCTTAAAATATTTAACTAAACATAAACTTTTGTTATTAAAGTACTAAAGAAAAAAAAAATACCTTTATGATCCCTATTTATATCACATCACTATTAAATGGCATTTTAATTTAGTTTTTGGGTAAATAAACCACTGGTATAGGACAATTGACAGGTGTTCTATAAAAAATGATAAACTCGACAACATATTTTCCATATACCATCTGGGCGTGTCTATATATTCATTGGAATAATAATGTAATTAAAAGTAGCTAAATTATTTAAATCTGCGAGTGAGGTGATCATTCACCGACAACAACCATGTCTTAATTGAAGCTTTCAAGTGACTGAAACATTGACATTAGTTTGTATACATCTCCTAATGAAGTTAAATTGTTACAAATAAAACAATACTTGTTACCAGAGATGTTGGAAAAGTACCATGAAATTAAAAGGTTTTTTTTACTAATCGTAAACATAAGGCAAAGCCTGCAAGATGCAAGCTAAAAGGCACCTGGACCACAAAAAAAACCATTGGCATCATTACACCTGGCATAAAGGCACGTCCGATATGTCATGGCTACAATAATACAAGCATAAAAAATATTTAGGAAATTTTCTAAGCATGTGCTCTTTCTTGTACATGATGTTGGTTCAACCTTGCTCCAGCTTCAAGCAACACTCATACGTTTCCATATACGTTTGCATAGCTGAAAATCCTTCACCCTACGTGTACTTCTCATATAGTGGAAGATTCTTCCATAAGAGAGAATTGAGAGAAGACGGAATCAAGAAATACTGAAACAAGCTGCTCCAATTATTGCATTCTTCCACTATAACACTTTGTATATATGTACCTCGATCTCACATCCTTGATTGTAAAACTTGTAGATTTCAAGACTACTTACTATATAACATACAGACACGATAAAAATTAACTGGTATTACGCACATGCATCAACATACTAAATCGCTGAATCTTACTGTCCTGTTTTCAGCTGCTGCTCTGCTAAAAGTCTTGTAGCCATCCACAAACTAGTCACTGTGAAAGTAGAATACGTAAGAAGTACATAATTTATCAAGTATTTACTGAATCATAATATGTAATACCAACACATTATCTTGAAAGATACAGGATTTGAATTAGATCAGAACTGCTTGTACAAAAATGTTGGCCAAATTGGCCAAACAAAAACCAGCCAAACAATTCATGTTGGAATTGAGCGGTTCAAGTCATTCTCTTAAAATAGTAGCAGGTGGAATTGTAAATATTTAGCTCCGTATTTTACAGGATATGTTTTATACTATTAATTTTCAGCCTACGTAGGCAATCAAACACTACATGACTCCCATGATAGACCCTTCAAGTTCGTATGTATTTGACTGTACTAAAATAATACCATTAACTTATTGCTCGTTAATTCTTACGTAATTTTTTTAAAGGACTAAATCCATTAAAGTTGAGCATAGCTTCTCCAGCACATGATTTTAGATGCAATAATAACAAAGCCATGTAATTGTTATATCTGGAATTTAACTACTGAATATTTTCGCTATTGTTTTGTAGGGTATTGTTTAGCATACGATAATCGATATGTTTTTGCTGAAGTAAATCCCACACTGTTGGTCTCATATAAAACTATTAAATCCGTAGACTTGCTGCGTTATGTACACATACATATATATGTGAGCCATGAAATAAATATTTACTAAAGCATGCACATCTCCCACAACCTCAGTCTGATTATTGATAATAACAATAAAAATAATTGCTCATTACTATTTTTTTAAATTTCAATGTAAATTGAAATACATATGAAAGGAAATTGATGAAACTATCACTCACATACGTACATACCTGTAGTGTACATATGTATATTTTGATGCACGCATATATAACCTTACTCGAAATTTAATAATAAAGAAACTTCAATTTATTGAATTTATACAATCACACACGTTCATTAAAATCATATTACTCTAATGGAAAGGTCATCCCTACTATTACATCTAATGGAAAAAATATCAGGAGAAAGGAACTAAAGAAAATTGAATTGCCTTAAAAATTAGTGGGTACTTGAGTACTATCTTGCAAGGAGATGCGTAATAATTTATTTGAGCTTATTAAAGAGCCCGTTTACCCTACAGATAAAAATCCTTTCCTTGCATACATTTTTTCCACAAAAAAAAAACAAAAATCCATGACAGAGATATGAAGCACTGAACGTGGTTAAAGTAATTTTAAGCGGAATCTATATTCCTCGGCTCGTGAATGGTGGAAAGATTTACCAGATGCAATTTCAACCAAGGGTTGAAAGGTGTATAGAAAAGGTGGCAATGAATAATTTCTACATAACCAAAGCATATACATAACGCAGGATGATAGTGAAATGAATATGTAGTTTTAATGCACATTTTTTAATGCATTTATAAGGGATATAATACCTTAATACCTTGAGATAGAGAGAGAGAGAAACCAAATGTTTCGCTTGTACGATTGAACAGCATGAGAGTGAGGCGATGCGTGTATACGAGCAGAATTTACTCTTGTTTTGAAGGTAAAATGTCTTACAAATGATAAACTCCTTTACAGCAATGGGGTGAAGTTAAATGAGCAAAATATATCGAGCTCGTAGCAAAAATCTTCTAGCTTATACATAGGAAAAAGCTATGCATTCACGCATTGTTGTGGGTTACTTTTAACAGGTGAGGACTGACTGAGTTTTTACATATACACTCAATATGAAGTGGCAGGGTTGAAATGATCTGCTGCTGGTGGGGTTTCTTTCTTCTGCATAGAAGTATATTGCTCTTAAAGACCAAGAAGACAGTACTCAGCCCATAGCACAGACAAGAGACAGACACAGTCACTCTTCCGTGTACTCGCCTGCCTCTCAGAGCTATAGTGTATCGCTTCTCACGTTCTCATCCGTGTAGATCTCTTTGCTACCCTTCACATTCAGTCTACTCCTTTTACCATATAGTCTTTAACCTGAGTCTGTTTTTTAAAAATATTTTAGTATAGAAATTTTCATCATAGTTTCAACCTACCCCCAGACCACCATTTTAAAATAAATTCAAGAAAATTTTTCTTTCCTCTCAAACCAATAATACACTAAAGATAGAGAAATTGACATTAGTAAACGTTTCAGACGTTCTGTAACGACCTCAGTGTTGGTCCAGTGTTTGTTTGTTGTCTATGTCTGTGTGTGCATGGGAGGACAAAGGACAGTGGAGACTTGAAGGGAAGAATAATTGTGGGCGTACATAGTGGTGTTATTGTTATTGTACTTGATAAGTCCATGAACTGGACTCCTTTTAAGTATAAAAATAACCTGTTTACGTGGACTTGACTAGCCTTGGTGACAAAATCAAGCCTAAAATTCATTTGTCTTGTTGAGAACCCAACGGACCAAGGTTTCCTGTCCAGTAGTGGGAAACATCTTAAATCTCAATCTGGTTCTTAGGTCTGTTGAACTCAATTGATAAAGTTGTGAGGTGTGACCCAACGACTTTCATAGATTTAACTATCATCCACATTTTGGACAGTATTGAAAAGTGCTCTTCATTCTACAACGTACCTTTACGGAGGCATTTACAAGGAGAAGAAAAGAGTGTTGCGAAAATCCTTGGTGAATCAAAGTTCTGACTGAAACAAGACAATATTGAGTTTTATGTCGTCAAGGCTAAAACCCTTTGAATTGTCGGAGCTAAAAAAATTTTTTAATACATAGTGAGATCGAAAATAATACATGCTCCATATTTTATATGTGTAGGAAAAGACCTTGTCATTTTGACCAGTAAATTATATAAGTAGTATTTATACACACAACTTTTATTATTTTTTGGTTCTCATCCTACTAAAGATATTACTGGTTTGCTCCGCTCCCTGCTAAATATACAATCACGGAAGAGGAAAACCTTACCGGCGCACGGTATCTCTGTACTAATCAAAGTTACAAGCTGGGCCATCCGCATTTATTCGCATAAAAAATTATATGCATTTTCTTGAGTTGAGTGGATTGCTTGGAGCAGGTAAACAAACTTGACTTTATAGTATTGTTTGTATATTTAATATGGTACTAAAAAAGCTGCACATATAACACCCGTTTAACTGGATTCACATGTGGTTTTCCTTCCTTCTATACACAGTCTACATTGAGTCTGTGGTGTGTAGAGTCACTTTGGAAATATAGTGCAATGACTCAACTTCTCGTCTAACCTTATATAATTGCTAGAGAAAAACTGGTTTTTGCGTTAGTTTACTATTTTTTCTCTCTCTCCTTATTCTTACTGTGAACGACGACTCACAAGATACCAAAATATTTACGTCAAATAATTCTAATATAAAGCTGAATTAGTCAGAGGCTCACGTTCTACAACACTATAATGCCCTTTTGCCCATGATGAACATCTGCGAATTTTTTCCCCACAACATTTTTTGCATGCATAAATGGATAAAATGCAAGAATTTGCAACCTTTCAAGGTAACATAAAATTCCAACATGATTTCACTTATTCATCTTTGCATTATTGTCTCTTTGTTATACCTTTTGTGTACATTCTACACCTGTTTTCATACAATGCCCGCTGTATAATTTATTTACACTGTGGGATATTGCTCATTTGAAAAACATCCCTGGGTACACACATGCTATTTATTGAGAAAGTGTGATCCAACTCTAAACATTCACTTCCCTTGTTGTGACTCATGATGGGCCATCATTTGATTCAAAGAGCAAAAGTTTCTTGTAGAAATTCTAAAATTTTTCCACTCATTATTATCCGCATTGAGGGAGCATAGCATTAATTGATTCCTTTTAAGTGTCTAACAATGAACTTTTTTGTCTGTTCTGTATTGCATATTGCACTGGTCATTGTCGTTTCATGGTTTCATGCAAAGTTGTTTTTTCTCTCAAGAACCCTCTCGTACTACATGTTGTTAATACACTAAAGGAGGAAGTCGTTATTACCTTAGGTATAGAACTGGCTTTGGTATTACATTGAGAGCTATTAAAACGTGAGCATCACTTAACCATTCTTTTTTTTACCTGTATAAACTCTCTTCCTCTGTGAAAATCTAGTTCATAGCCTGATTTCACAAGCAGCCCTCTAACATATATTAGAGCGCCTCTTCATTTAACATATGTTAAAAGTCCTCCTCCGCATTATAAATGGTATCTCCGCATAATGTATGTGACATATCTGTGTATGTGCATTAAAAAACAATGTCTCATGAAAAAAAATTATTTTTACACATCTATTCTTACCTGCAAGAATGTACATGATGAGGAGGATATTACATAAAACTGGAAATGCTCTTCACATTACAACAATAAATCCTGAGGACGGGACGCTACGTGTAGGTACACGGTTGAGTAAATATTCCTATGGGTAAAATGCAGGGTAATGTCATATCCACATTAGAACCAGTCACAATAGAGTTTGTAACAAGCAAAACAAAATTGTGTGATGCGTGACACTCAATATATGTACTCATCTTTGAGTAGGGTGAGAAGTTGCATAACAAATCAGTGGACTCCTCCACAGTAGGATGCACAGTATAGAAATAATGACCAATTATTATTTTCAATAATAATCTCCAAGGGAAATAAAAACACATGTTCTTCATCAAAGCGTATACCATCTAGATATTATGATATGCTTGAAATGTTAAATATTATTGTAAAAATTACATATATGTATAATAGTTACTACATCACTCCCCACGAAGCAAAGTGTGTGTGCTCCAACGGCTTTTTCCTTCAAAAGACAATAATATGTGGAAAGAAATGTGATACATAAACTGTGTAGACTATGCATCCCCTAACGTTCCTCTCTTTTTTATGCCTTCCAGGCACAACTTCTTATTTTGATTAGATCAGAAAATCAAATTCAGAAGCATTCTTTTCCAAGTGGCTACATAGTCCCAAGTATAGTTGAAAGCTATAGAGAACATGCAATTTGCCTGATTAGACCTTAAAATCAGTCATAATTTCTGCTCCTATACCAAATAATGTGCTGTCTTTGCAATTTTTAAAAAAAACCTTGGTCATAAGGTAAAACATGATAGAATGGCAGAATGACTCTTTGGATTTTGTTAGGAGAAGCTTATTTGAGAAATTATTTGGGGTTAACTACCCTTTCAGTCTTTAGCATAAAATTCACAATTTATTCATATGGGTAGAAAAAAATGATAAATACGAAAAGGGATGGAATTTACAGTAGCACCGTCAAAATACTAATTATAATAGCTATCAAGCTCCATTGTTGAGTAGTCATCGAAGATCAAAGCTGATACTTCTTGGATTTGATGACTAACAATGTAATAGTATGAATGTATGTACGTGCAAGTATATTTGGGGAAGGAATGGGAAAAAATAAGTAATGATAAAAGAAGTGAAATGGAAGAATCGAATGAGTTAACCTTCTTCCTAGATACTTAATAATATAAGACCACTCTCAAAATTGTTAGTCTGTTTAAGTTGATAGGATGAAAAAAAGTAGGTTTCCTTTAAGCTCAAGTCACAAATATGCATAAATGAAATTGAACGGCTACAGTTTAGTTAAGGAAAAAATTAAGCCCTTTCTTATTCCTATTCATTAAATTTCAAAGGCGTTGTCTCAATTGTTCCATGGATTCGATACGGCTTTTCCATATTCAAAGTTACTCGGCTCCGGTATATTTTTGTACGACGATACTTGATTTCTTTACAGTTGCAGCTTCAAATAATAATCTTTTCTTTGCCAATGAAAATTGAATGAATTTTTTGAGAACATATTTCCAAGAAGGGAAAAAGTTGCTTCAATTTAGTACATACTTCACAAAATTCATTTATTTTTGCCTCAACTGTGGATTTTTATTCGCTCACTCAGAAGCACCCCTCCTGTATGATGCTAGTGAAAAATTGCAGAGATTTCTATTTGATAAGCATTGTAGAGCCTGAGCGTAAATATATATATGCATAAATTAATGTAGAAGTGCAGATTGATTTTCTAATTTTCAAATCCATCCACCGCAAAACGATGACTTTGCTCGAATTAAATTTCTCATGCTGATAACAACCATACTAAGAAAATAACACAAGTAATGACAACAAGACACGAGGGGAGCACTTAGTTGAATATGTATTTCATAATTATTCAGTCCCTGCATATGTTTATTCCATAGAAATTAAAAAGGAAAAGTACAGGGTTTTCAATGTTTATTGGAATTGGAAATTATAACATTTTCCTTTAAAAAATAGTAGACTCTGTAGAGCAATAAAGATAAAATCTACAGACTCGTATTATTTAGACCAGCAAGCCAAAAGAGTGTAGTAGCAAAGTATATTAGTCAAGAAATATGAGTTGAGCAAAGAGCTTTTACTTTTGATGCAATAATTTGATAGTGCCAACAACTATATATAAATACTGTCAGAGACCAAAGCCAATGCAATGGAATAAATGACTGTAAATAAGCGTCTATTATTATTATTTTTGTTATCATTGCATGATACCTCCTTTAAAGTGACTAATAAAAACGCAGGAATGTAGGGGTTTAAATGATGGAAAATACATAATAATAGTTGAGCTTTTCGTACGGATCCTATTTTTCATTATGAGATTATACATCCACATGTACGCATTCATATAGGGCAGGTTTTTTACATGCCTTCGCATGATTTTTTCTCGAGAGTTTAAATTTTTGTAATGAAACATCCAATGCTTGAAATTGCTCTCAGGGTTTTCAACTCTTTCAAGACCCATATAAAATACATATAATGGATGGGTGCTGGTACTACTTGATGTATTATGTAGTGCATGTGTATAAAGTTACGTTGTTAGGTAAATGCTCTTGTATCTTATAAATCTTTCTTTTAGTATGGCTATTCACTTCTGTGTACGTATAATACAATATTATTATTATCATTATCCTCATCATGCATGGATTTATACGATTTCAACCTTTCATTCCGTCCACTCTCTGCTATGCTATTATATTTTGATCTCTTAAGGCCAAATTAAAACATGGAGGAGCTCAACCATTGCTTTATAGAGCTTTATATGTATAGTAAGCAATACGCATTACATGCCGTGTGTTTGTGAGGAGTACCGTGTAGGATCTAAGACAATGAAATTATACTTAAATAATTGTTACAGGGCGTCCTTTAATTTAATAAGGACTAATTTTTTGTCTAGAAAGATGTACAAAAGCTAACGGTAGCTGAAGTATATGAAGGAACAAATTACTTGCTTAATAAACTAAAAGTATATGAACTTTTCAACAGTCTATTTTTAAGCACATATTTTAAAGTATATATTTTGATAAGTTTATATATATTTTGACGTGCTTCTCAGGAACGACAGTTGGTTTTGAAAGAAATGATAATAATAATTAAATTAGTAAATTATAGTATTTTTAATATTTATTTTCAATTTGAAAAAAGTTTAGGAAAGCTACCGAATAATGCGGTAGTAGTTGGTAGGAGATTGGAGAGAAGGTATATAATTACTATTATAAGTAGATACATCTCATTTGAATATTTTTCAAGAACGAGTACCACAAGATGCAGTGGAAGCCCACCACGCTTTCTTCTCTGTTATCAGGACGACTGAGGAGTGAAGCAGAGTTGATATGTTGTGGTGGTGAGTTGGTTGTTGTTCTTCTCAAGAACTTGCAAACTATCACGTTTTTCTGAGCAGAAAGCGTCGGAATCATGTCATTCATTTGACAGTTTAGCTGAAGTAGTAGGTGTTGATGACCATCTGTGCATGTCAAAAGGAGAGGCATTTTTCTTTGGAGAAATAGTATACGGCCCTGGTATTGACTTGTCCCAAAATCTCACAAGTCAAAAGGTGCCCTCCTCAATGAGATCCTCCTCTCTCCCGTCAAATTAAAGATTAACAGTGAAGATAAAAGGAAATATGTACTGAGAGCTGCTGCTGTTCTTCTTGTTGTCAAATCCTTAGAAAAAAAGCTTTGAAAGAAGAATCCATGGAAGTTGTTGAATTGTTTCTGTTTGGTGGATGGGAAGAGCGAGAGAGTCTCAATTGCAAATTTGATTACTTACTTGTTGAGGAAATGGTGATTTCACCTGTGTCATAAAACTTTTTAGTTGGATAGAACTTGAAAGTATTGAACTCTTTGAACAGGAGGGGAGATGAGTTAAGAGAGATGGAGTGAGGAAAAGTTTGTATACTTAAAGAAACTGTTCTCTCACACCTTGTCAATTCAACTATTGGATTTATGCCAAAGAGCACGCGGGGTTCCATCTCGTATATGGACTAATGAAATATTTATGTTTCACCAGCTCGTTAACTTATTATATGGTTAGTTGAAAGTTGGGAAGCGGAAATTTGATGCCTGGAAGGACTTATCCTGTAATTAGTACTTTATTATTGCCTCTACAACAGCTTCTCTTTGCTTGAAAAAAGAAACTTGAGAGAGAACAATACGTTTTTCTACTATCTACCACCGTGTTTTAAAAAATTAGTACAAGATTTTATGTGGAGAGCTTCTTGTACATCCTCACACTTCTTGTGATACAAAGAATAGAACTTTAATGGACATGTAACGTGTTTGCTTTATGACACATACAGTGACATTAAATAACCAAACCTCATGCTGAAATGTCAAATCCGTCCTTCTTTCTTTCTTATGGATTTTCTATAAATACCTTTATTTTGTTACTCCCTTCTATTTGAAATTAGCAATCAGTTTTTACAAGCTTTGCCAATCGATTTCCTTTATGTTAATAACATGCACACTATTTAAGTAATTGTACGATGTCTACAGATTATAATGTTGGTTCTGAGGAATAAAGTTAAATGTGTGCATACCTGAGCTATAATAACACTGTATTGCGAGAAACTTACGGAGTTCTTAACGAGTTAAGAAACTTATTAGGGAGAGAGAATTTAAGAAAACAAAACTATATCAATTTTAGAACGTTTCTTTTTTCAAATTAAACTGGAACTTCATGTAGATTTTGCAATTTACCCTCCTTAAAAAGGAAAAAGGGAGCAAAATTTTGGCTCTGTCGTTTTTTGCAATTGAATATTGTAATTTGAAATAAATAGAACGCCCGGAAGATTTTGCTCTCTTTTTTAGGACAATAGTTTCTAATATTGCTAATATTACTTGCTTAGCTTTTTTCAATCCAATAAAATTGACTACCATCGATCGCTTCCATACCGATGCAATGGTGTTAATGGCGATTGATTTCTCATCGTGAGTATCCATAAGAATGAATTTTAATAAAAATATACATATGAGCCTTGCTAATAACTACAGCTCATACGTAATGGAAAACTCTGCAAACCATGACAGATCTTATTACATGTGAATGTCTATACTTGAAGGGACAGTGGATAAATAGCGCCATACTATAGTGCAGTAAATGTAGTTTGAGACATTTGTAAGTACCTGGCCTGCGGTTTTGCTTGAAATCATCCACTATACAGCTTGATGCAGCAATCTTGTAGCCCAACATCTTTAAAACTTGGTTATTATTGAAGTGTGGGTAAAAAATTTCCTACTTGCGGTGAATCTGCCCTATGCATGTAAGTAATAAGCTCATGAGCTCTAACTGTGGTAAAAAGATCCATCCATCTACAGTATAGGAGACTCAGCAGAGCCGATGTAGCGCTTCAGATGTAAGTGAAGTGTCTTTCACAAAGTATCTATAAGTCTCCACATGGTTTCAATGTAAACATGATTTCTTTTTTTTGTGCATTTTGACGGGGATGACTGATGGAAAATAAGCACACATACATTAAAAAAGGGTAGTAGAAGAATTGCAGCGTGCGCAATGGAACAAATTCCTGAAAATAGGTTGACACCATAACGCACTGCTTCAAGAGACTGGCACACAGTAAACATTGCTTTTCATTTCATCAGTCACAATCAAAGCTAAATTACACACACTGCATGATTGTGTTGCAACATACCTAAAAGTCATTACAAAAGCAACCCGACCAATGTAATATGTACTGAATGTATATTATATGCACCACAATAGAAAATAAAAGGAGCACATACGAAGATAAAAACATATGTATACATTCACGTATAACATTTTACAGGGTTGTGGCAACTTTGTAAGGTTTAAACGTATAAGTTGAGATAAAAGTAGCCAGTTAACTCCTACGATTTCCCATGGGGTGCAACCAAAGTAGTGGAGACTCTAGAAGGACAATAATTTATTGGAGAGGGAAAAAAAGCTTTCCTCACCGCTTCTATTGTTGCAATATATACAGATAATAATAATTTCTGCGCTCATATAAAATTGCCATTTTAAGCAAAAATAGCTGACTACATAGGCGGCTCCATGAATTATTAATAATAATTACAGTTACATGGAGAGTCCTATTAAAACAATGGTCCTTCAAAATGTGTTTCTTCATTTGTTCTGTAAGAAGATTCGTTGAAACGTGAGTCGTTAGTTGGAGCTCACCCGTTTTCATAATAAGAGCTAATGGTCCGAGGGGTCATTTTAGGTTCAAATGCACATCTCAAATGGCTAGCATTGCAAATATGTTTGCACGGAAGTGCTAGTAAAAATCCCTCGTACTATAGTGTTGTCATGTGTGAAGATATGTAAATTATGGGAATTGAGATAGATAAAAATACGAGTCAAAAGACAAGTGTTGGGTAAATGACTAATTATTATTGCTTCATCAGCACTCCTAGCCCCACTCTGTACTTCTGCTGCTGCTGTTGTTCCGACCCCTTGAAAGTGTTTTTAAAAGTCATGACTAATTTACTAGCTAAAGGATGAAAAGTTCGTGTCTACTTTAGCACGCCCCATACCATTCACATTCATCTGTGAGTTGATATAAGTTATGGTAAAAGATCCTATATAGGAACATTTGATAATTATTGCAATTCCGCTGGATCCATTCGTATAATAAGTTAACTATTTTTTCCATGTGTGCCTTTTTAATTCAATGTACTATTTACAACATACGCATACAAGGAGATTCTTTGAAACAGGAACTGTAGCAATGGAATTCCATTGTAGAGTTTTTTTAAACGACTCATTTCAACTTACTCACGCCAAGATTTTTTCCTTATCTTAACGAAACAATCGTGCATGGAGGAGAGAGAGACAAGAGCTCAATAAAAAGGAAGCTTGCATGAAAACCTGGCTTTAATTACTATTACCTTTAGAAAATCCAAACAATAAGCTACGTTTAAGTTTTCCTTTACACCTAGAAAAATCACCAAGATTTTATTTTAAAACTCACTTGGTACCTTTCATTTTCGGCTGATCCTTTAAAAAACACAAATGTGATATGGATTTTTTGAAAAAGTTCAAAATAATTGATCCTCATCCCTTCATTTATGTTTCCTTAGTACTGGCCGTGGTACAGGGATATTGTAAGGATCTAAATTAATTAATTTCCTGTGAGATGAGAAGATTTTTTTCCATTCGTCATTATATTAATCCTTATTAATTAAATAATCAAGATGTTGAAAATATTATTATTATTTTATTAGTCACACACAGACAAAGAAGTAACTACCGTGTTGTCATCCTCTGACTAAAATTTGTATTCACATCAAAATTCTCAAGAGGGAAATTCCCTTATATTGTAAACCCAAACTCCACTCAAAGAAAAGATTTTGGTTACCTTGCTTTCAACTAAACAATGGTTTAACATACGTGAGATAGATTTTACAATAGATGTGAAACCTTTTACTGGTATTACATTGAGTTGAATTTTTATGAGTTGGGGCAGATGTGACGAATGGTAAAGATTCAAAGTAGTTCCTCTTTCTCCTTTGAAAAAGTCTGTGCTTGTATGTGTGTGTCCACAAAACTAAACTTTTGCATTCAAAGATCTACATCACCTTCCTGAATAATTACCCAGCATCTGCTTCCTCTCTAAAAATCCTTCTTGCTACACATATAATTTGGATGGTTCTGAAAGAACCAATTTTTTCCTGTATGTTTCATACTGACTGTGAGCTTTGTGCTAATATACCAAAGGATTAATACGGCTGTTTGAAAGAAATATGCGGGTTATTTGAGTAATATAAGAATATCATCATCATTATTATCATCAAGTTCCTGGTCATCAAAAATGTTTACAGTTTGATCCTCCTTATCCTCACCTCCCTCCTATACCATACCACCACATTTATTGTAACCGTGCAGACACGGAAGAAAATGCGTGGCCCACAGTCTAGGCCTTACATTTACACTGGCATTAATTTCCTATGGAAGTCATAATAATTTGTTTTTATTCCTTTACACTCATATCTTCACATTACAAAATCCCTTCATTATGATATTATCCCAGTTTTGGAACAACAAGAAAAAGAATAATAATAATTGCTTGAGCTAAAACAAAGATTACATAATTCTACAAGGAAGTTTTTGCAAAGAAAGGAAAAGCTCTTTAATTGCATACTAATGAAATCAACTCGACACTGGTTCCTGGGTTCCTCACTCTCGGTTTCTTAAATTATGTATATGCAGTCGTTCGTTGACCCACCGGTCTCCTTTCCCCTCTCTGTACAAACTAACCAAGTAATAACGTATACATGCAAACACAGATTACATGTTTTATTGGAAAAAATGCAATCACCAGAGACAGTTAGAGCTTGAATGCTTCCCAGAGCAAAGAGGTGACTTGTATCAATAAAAATGAGATTCTCGTTTCCAGGGTGGTTGGATCAGGTTGAGATGACGGTGACGGTCAGAAGGAGTGAAGGAGCATATAAGTGTAAATAATAGAGATTTCCCAATAATATATGTCATATATATGAAAGGTATACCCTGACCGCGAGGCCAATCACATTTGAAACTGTTGGATAAAGGAAGTCATTTGATTGGAGTCATCACAATGTTGGAATACTTAATGCCTTTCTGGAATTAAAAATCTCATATAGATAAACCAGGAAGCAGAGAGCAAGCAGGTCCTTCCCAAATACGGCATACATGGAAATTTTCCTTTGAAAATAAACAAACTATTGAACTGATGCAGAATAAGATTAAATTCATGGTCCATGGTTGTTGAGAAAGAATAATATAGAGAAAAATATTTTCACATTATTTTTTCATTTAACTCTCCTTACACGAATATACGAGTATAGCGTATAGTTTTGATACACCAGTATTTAATTCACTGGAAAATTATTTTGTGCTGTTATTATTACAATTCCTCATATACCTTCATTATACAATATTTACAAAAATCATGGTATTAATTACGCTTGAGAGATTCCAATGCAGCTATATGTATTCCTACACACACAGTTAGTACACTTATGGGTTGGCATGAGATGGGAAGTTGGATTTTTTCAAATTGTGTTCCTTCCTTCCTTCCTCCGATAGTCCTTTATACTGTACCAGCAGTACTTCCACATCCTACCCAAAGGCAATATCTACGATCTTAATGGAATTTTTTGCAATTTATAATGATGGCATGTATAAGATATGGAGAGAGACCCACGAGAGAATACATGTACATACACTCATAATGAAGGGGAAGCCTTCATAAATTTATAGAAAAAAAACGCTTTGAAGGAACTAGAAATTAAAAACCTGTGACATTATTTAAAATATGCGTTTGCATGTATATGTATATGAAAAATGAGTGGGTAGACATACAATATAATATGTATAGGAAAAGGATGGAAAAAAACTGAATAAATCATCTGGGCACTATTAATTCCTAATAAATTAATTGTTGTATAGCCCCGAGTAATTAATAAGAAGTTGCTCTTTCTAATGAACATTTCCCTTGACACGGTCCAGCTGCCTCTGAAAGCACATGGATTTTTAGAGTATATGGGGGGAGTTTTTCCAGGCACTAGATGTTCTATCTGAACCGCGAGGAAATTGGTGTTGACATGAAATCTACCACTTGACGAGTCACGACCCAGACGTGCCTCACCGCACCCCACCATTTTCCCCTTATCATTATATACTGTTAAATGAGTGGAGTTTCTCCATACTCAACTGAGTAAGAAGCAATATGTACAATTCTCCAGGAGATATAGTAGAGTACATATTTTTTTTAATCTTCCCTAATACTATCTATGTGTTGATTCCAATAATTATAACGTGTTCAACTTTCGACAACAAGGAAGACCACAATGAATATAAATAGCCGATAAATTAATATTTTCCATTGAGAAGATGATTTTTTTTTCAAAAACTTATCCTCATATATGAGAGGGATGAGCTTGTAATGATGAGGGAGGAAAGAACTCGTGAAGATACGTGATGATAATCAGTTTTTAAAAGGATACTTGCTATACATGAACTTTTACTTGTGTCCATTGTGTGAATCTGTTGGGGATGAAACAAGTCTTAAACCACTTTTAGTCATGTTTCTCTCAGCCTTTTGTAATCTTCATTTTTTTTCTCTCTGTTTACTCGAATTTATAAAGACAGGAAGAACTCCTCCCCTTTTATTTTATACCAAAATACATGCATATATTTCCACCTTACCATGTTATTGTAAAACGTATATACGTGAAATATACATAAATATATAGGATTATGTATATTAAACTTGTTTTAGTTTGTTAATAGTACACTAAATTTGCTCTAGCTCTCTCTCTCTCTCTCTCTCCGGAGATTATTTTTTTTAAATCTTCTGTCCAGCTCAAGTAATTACAACTGAATTTCCTCATTAACCTTCTTTTCCTTGTTAAAAAAAATTCCTCTCTTCTTATAAACAAGACTTTTTTCTTCCCTATAACATTACACTGGAGAACAGAGTCCTCTCAACCGGAAAAAGTTAAGACACTGAAAAAGTACAGCAAAATATTTAGTATATGATAAATAGAAGAAATGTCCAGGACTTTTTTAAAAATATTAATATTAATCGTAAATGTTTAAAAAATTGCCAAGAATTTTTCCGCGCCATCATTCTCCCGATCTGTCAAAATATATTGCTTAGCATGGTTAATAATTATTATTCGTATATTGTCAGAGGAGATTTTTAATGGGGGGGAGAGAGACGGGAGACCTGTGTGAAAAACATTTGGTTATGAATAGAAAAAAATGTACATATGGATCTTGAGGCACTATGGGAATGCGTATGTAATAATTTTTCAAGAGTTAATAGCCATTTTGTGACATGCCTTTGATAGATCCTTACAAGCTCTGAAATGTAGTACTTCAATCACCAAGGGCTTGATGTCAGTTAAGCTGTCGGTTGAGCGTATCGTCTCATTTCTCATTAGGAATACATAGCAGGTGTGGTCGCTATGAGGATCACATTATTACAATATTATAAATGGTGTATGAAAGCCATGTGCACCACACTGACTCATTTCAACACAATAATAATACCATGTGGAAAGGGGCTTATATATATTTTTACTGCATTTTATCTCCTGGTTGGTTCCTCTTGAGCATGATAAATGAGAAGCAACATCATCATTTCTCTTCACTACATACTCACACATTTTTTTCTTCTTGATACTCTTTCCCCTTCTTCTCCTTGTCCAGTCATCTCACAAGAGTTACGGCTTACTCATTTTCCTAAATACGCACGTAACTGGAATGTTGTTGTTGTTGTTGTTTTGTTATTGCTGATGCTCTAAAGCTCTGAGCTTGTTACTGTTATTATTGTTACCGACATACATTGCATTAGGGAAAAGGGGCACGCATATTTTACTCGTGTTTTACGCACAATAGCAGCATTACTCACTCACTTAGATTTTAATCTGATAATTTGCTATTGTGTATGTGTTGGTTTGAAAATTTATCAAATTTTATCTTTCTTTTCAAACCATATACATAGTGATTAAAATTATTATTATCCTTTCATTATTGTTACATTGAAAACTTTGGAATGGGCTTTTGAAAGCCTGAGAAATCTTGACAAGTTTCTCGTAAAAATCTCCGCATCTTTCTTTTTTAATAAAGGAGGAAATGAAATGAAGTGGAGTTTTTTCCACTATGGATTTATGCATGTAGATACACACATGATATGATGTGTAGGGAACGTTAGAATCCATCGTCTTTAATTTTTTTTCCTACTTCATATATTGGAAACTACACAGGGAAAACTTGTGTGGAAGATGATTACCTTTTTCCTCTCATCTTCTTCTTCTTCTTCATCTGGTCCAAAGCTTATTGGTAATTTCAATGTTGCCATGAACACATTGAAGCAAATCAACATCATGGACATCCATGGATTTTTTTCTTAAATGTTGTTTTCCTCATCAAAAATCTTATCGGGGCGAAAAAAAATCTTTTAAAAATTAAAATACAAAACATTTGTGTGAAATTTTTATCAAATATTTTTCAAACACATGCCAATCAAAATCATGGAGAATTTCCATACACGACAGATTCTATTTAATATAAATATTTTCTATTAATTTTTTTTACATTGATTTTTCATTTTTTTGGGGGGGAGGTAGGATTACATCATCCCCGAGTAAATTTGAAACGATAGAGAGGAAGAAAATTGGAGGAAATTGCAATATGCTCACGTGCTTCATATCCCAACTATAATATGGGATTCGGTACACTTGAGACCATTAACATGTTATATATCTGTAAGTTTAAAGTAATGGTTTCGTCGTTAAGTTCATTGCATGACTGATTTTTCTTCGACTTTTTTTCCTCTATATGTTGCTTTGCGCTACAGGTGCGTACTATGTTTCCATGTCTTATAATTCTATCCATGTAATTGGCACATGGAAGTTTAGTTGGGAGGGAGAGAGAGATGCAGTATGTAAATTACCTTTGGCAAGATGCGAAGATATGGCATGCACACATACTAAAGCCAGCTCATATTTATTAGAAGTGGAGTTTTGACTTAAAAACATTTACTACTTTACAAGAGAGAGAGAGAGAGAGAGACTTTTAGCCAGACTTGTACTGTTGGCCGGAAAAGTAAAAAAGTAACTGGAGAGTCTGGTATAGAGGTCTTCTGCCTCCTAGCACTTTGATTTCTATTGTAGTGGTGTATGTCTTTTAACTGGTCCACTAACTCTTAGCTGAAAGGAAAAAACAATAAGAGCACACACACCTTTCTGTAGTGTAGGAAATATATAGGGCTTGTTTTTCCTTTAAAATGATTATACCTGCCGTGAGTGTGTAGCTTTTATCTATGACGATGGCAATGCAATATAATGCAATGATGGCATGGAGAGCAGCTTGTCCGACAGGCTTTCAATTGAACATCTTTTAAAACACTAAAACTCTCTCTCTCTCTCTCTCTCTGCAAGGAATATGAATGACCGGGAGGAATCTGTTTGAAATGATAGGACATACACACTACTTTTGTATTATATCCGAATCATGTGTGTGCGTAAGTTCAAAGAGAATTGTTAAACGGCACTAAGTCGGCTTTTTCTCCTTGACGACGACGCATAGTATAGAGTGTACACTCATTCTCAAATGATAATAATGTGTGCACAAATATAATTACCCATGCATGCATTCTGCTTCTGGGCTATTGTATAAGCAAAAAAATCAATGTAAAAAGTACATGCACCAACGAAGCTGAGTATTGGGCTCAAAGGTACATGGGATATTTGCATGATGCTGAGAGAGTATAGAAATACTTAATCCTCTGCTGGTCAATAGCTTTTAAGAAGCTTTGAATAGGAGTCAGTAAACTATCTCATATATGAGTCGGAGCAAGTTTTGGTAAAAAACGCTTTTCCATAAATTACCCATGTGAGTGTGTGTGTGTGTTTGTATATATGTGTGAGTAAAAGTTATTCCGCATTGCATATAATGCGGTAGTACAGATGTGCGATGGTGTCATAAAAACTGTAAACTTCACACCAATGAATGGTATGTGTTGAAAAAAAACACTCATATTTATGTATTCTTATCCCTTTGAAGTGAAGGAAGGTGTATGTGTAGCGTTGGTTTTGGGACGGTAACGTTTAGAGAGAGAGAGAGAGGAAAGCCTTCTTAAGTTAATTCTTTGGCAGTAAAATACAACCCTCATTCACACCTCTTGAGTTGTTTGATCTGATTCTGTTTGAAAAAAATAATTTTTTTATGATGAGGTGAGTGGTATATGAGGTGTGCGAGCATGTGTTACACCTACATTCTAAGGCCAAGCCGCTACTGCAAATATACATTTTTTAACTGCTTTTTTCCTCTTCCCCCCGGTGCATTTAGTAATATAGCTACGGGCAGCCGTCATAAAGGACTCGTGGTGCGTTTAACCAAATGTCAGTATACCTTACATTTATAAGTATTTGGTTTTTTTCTTCTATATGTATATTTCTTATATGGGAGAGTGTATGTGTATTGTGTCTGTACACACATTCTTATTGTAAAGGATCATTTCTTTAAGTTGGTAATAACTATGGCTTTATTTGTGGTTTTAGTAGTAGTAACTTGGAGCGGAAGGGTTTGATTTTATGTGTAATTTTTTTCTAAGCTAAATTATCTCGGACTTGACATATCGGACGTGTGCATGTTTTCAATATGTGAACTGTCACACTTTCCTTTATAAACATGCTTCTTCCCTTCGTAGGAACTGATCTGGTTACATTTGACAGTAAACAGATGAATCTATGGGGAGATTACTTCCTTCAATTGATTGCTTAAAGGCTGATTTAAAATTAGCCTATTTTTTGTATTCCTATAACTTTTATCCGCTTATGTAATTATTAGATGTATGTAGATTTTCCCCATCTCATGGATCTACGTACTTGGAGAGACATATATGTGGATGGAAATATCATTGTAGGTTACTGAGTCATAGCAAATGGGATTAATTAAATTAGCCAGGAGCAATATTGTAGTAGATGTTGAGTTTAGCTTGAAAGTTAATCTTTTTGTATACTTTGAAAAAAACATGTATGGTTTAAAATATTACTTGATGGTAAAATTTCCCTGTGTACCGTGACAATCTCATCTTTATAGCTCTCGTTTCCACTGTACTCATACAAAAAAAACATTGGAGAGAATATTTTTTTATTCATAGATTTTTCCCATATAAATTCCCCTTCAGAAGATAAACAAAAATTTGAAACATCCTATAGGGATTCATGGTAAATTTAAGTGAATTGGAGTAATTTTTTTGGACCAAATTACCATTTTTGTTTTCCCATATAAGTTTCTCCTCTGAAGAGCGTGGAATGCACGTTAAGGCATTTACACGGTTTGTTATCCAAAAGAAATATATGGGATTAAGCTATTTTTTTTTCAATTCAAGTAAACAAATGGTAACAAATTTTAATGTTGAGATTTTCCAATGATATATCCCTTGCTGGTAGGTTTCATTTCTAAAATTGGCTTACATTAATATTTTTTTATTTAGGTGCAATGTACTGAGAGTACATTGTCCTGTAGGAGGAACCAAAAAAAGCTAATGTATATTTTATCTAATGGTTGTCTACACATATCATTGACTTGACAATGAGTAGTAGTAGTGTTAGCGGAAAGACAAAATATCCATGGAATTTTTATGAATCAAATTTGAGAGAAAAGGCCGGATTCTAGCAACTTATATTATAGTCCATTGAACGTCCAAGGAGTAAAAAGGAAATTTTTTTCACAATGACCAGGCAAATTTTTAATGGAGGTAATGATTCGAATGAATAAAATCGGCAACATGACGAGAGGATTTTTCTTGTCTTTTATTTAATATTGTGATCATCCTTTCTTTATTTTTTAAGCTTCAGACAATTTCCAGTTTGTTACACTGCACTGTATCTCCAAGAAATGTATCATAGTTTCTAAACAACATTTTGAAATTCTCTGTACAATTCCTTATAGCAGATATGTAGGATTATTTATGGAAATTTCCGAATGGACTTCCTCAGATATTAATTTTGTAAGGAGCCATACCCTGAGATTAGAGCAAATATCTTGTAAACTGATTATAAAATTTGTTGTTGAAAATATTAAGTTATAGTAAAATTGGTGGTTAAAATTTCATCCCCGCTCTGAGATTTTTCTGTCCTTATACCCAGTTTTATTGTGTCTATTCCATTTCCAGCGTGCTATCAGAGACTCCTTTATTTTTATAGGTTGAAAAGAAGTAGCTCTAACAGAAGATGCCAAATGACATGTACATGTGAATGAAGCTTATATACGAATTAAAAAATCATATTTTTGTTATTAAGATGATTCATCATAACGATTATAAAACATGAATTCCTTTCGTCTACGAGATTCATTGTTTAAATGCAATGGTAGTAAAACAATTTAAAGCACTTTACTCGTAAGCTGTTGATAAAGTCCATAATGTTATTGAAGGTTATCATTGGAACTGGTTATACTGCTCCAAGTATAGAAAATCTGAAAGAGCATAATTAAAATGATGAGAGAATATTGTTCCTTTCCCACATCTTGTCACTTGTCACTTACTGTCCCTGCAAAATATATGCTACTTAGAAATGAGAAAATGACTTTGAAATAATACAAATTGCATCCCTACCAATGTCATGGTAGTAACATAGTATAGTAGAATATCTGTGGCAGGGAAACTTTCATTTAATTTGGTATTTTCGTAAGTAGCACTCTATTATTTTAGCTCTCTCATCATGAATTATCTGTCCATACATAATATTAAAAAAAAGAGTGCTACTTTTAAAGAATCATGTATCTATAAGAAAATAATAATGAAATGAACACGGAATAAATATGATTGCTCTGTTGTTGTTAAAAAGTATGTTAAAAAATTCAAAGTAGACGAGGTGAGTGGAGCATTTCCTCCGGGTTCCGAATCCAAAGCAAAGCTTTCATCTAAAAGATACATGTATTTTTGCTATGCTATAAGTTAAACCAGGAAGGAAAACAAGATGCAGTTTCAAGTTGCAAGGAAAAGTAAAACAATAGATATAACTGTTAAGTCTGTATGTGTATACATTCTCAATAGCAATTACATCCATAGGTACAGATACAAAGCTAGGGAGGAACGTACACACTAGAAACATTCCATTTCTTAGAAGATAAAAAAATTCCCACGTTCTTTGATATTATTACTAGTTGGGCTTGATCCAAGGGGATAATAATTATTGGTGGGAGCCGCTGAGGAGGAAATATTTAGTCAATATGAAAAAGTTCGTCTTCATGTTCCAGGCCAGTCTCTATCATTTAAATATTTGTGAACTGACGGGAACGTTGAGGATATAGAAAAGGATAGGAGTATTAGAAGACGTACACTGGGTGTACAGAGCAAGATAAAAGTGCAAAAAAAATCATCTACAAGAGGAATATGGGCACAATGAGGCAATTTATTTGAGAATTTCCCACGTGGGATCTGAACGGACTTTACATTCACTTAAAAAGTGTGAAACTTGAGACGAGTGCATCTAAAGTAATATTCACGTGGATGTAGCTACACCTGATGGGACATGGGACTATAGTATAGTAGCATAGGAGGAGTATAGACTTAAGTAAGTGATGCAGAAAAGTGAAGTCTATTAACTTTCGCGTAATATTAATCTGCAGCTGCCAACTTGTGACTTGTTTTGTTCAGTGAAGAGAACGGCGGCATTTCCCTAGTATATAAAATCCAATGAAATCCCACCGATTAACTCTGCCACCGACAAAACGCTGGTTGTAAACCCATTTGTAAAAGCATGAGAGCTCTTCAAGCTTGATCAGGTTATAATGCAAGCCCAGGATTACTTTCAATTTTTATTGTAGGTCATTAAATGGTAGGAGTTGTGGCTCTTAAAGTATCATCGCCATCGTAAAGTTCCCTCAAAATTCACAAAGTATAAACATTTTAAAGAGCTTCCTCTCTCTCTCTCTCTCTCTCTATCTCTCTCTATATTAACAAAGGCTGGAAGGAAAAATTCTTCAAAATATATATGATGATCATTCCAGACAAAGAAAAGGTTCCATTAATCTTACATCTAATGCTGGTCCATGATATGATGCTCACATTACTTATTCCTACAGACAAATTTCCTGGCCATACTTTTCACCTCCACCAAACCATAGGAACAACATTCATCTCTGTATTACCCATGCATGCGTAAAGCTTGGAGGGAAATAAAAGTTTGTTTATATGATGATGATATAGAAAAAGTAGGGAAAAAAAGATTAACTGCAGCTATCTGACCCAAGGCATTTCTTCCTATCACCATGCGTCTGAGAAGAATGCAAATATCTGTTTACTTTGGTCGTTAAAGTGAAACTAACAGGTTAATGTTTAGCATGTGAGATGAGAAGAGTGACAAGACTAGAGCTACTACTCCTAAAGCAGACTCACACGTTCACCTGATTAATTGCATTCTATTTTTTATTCTCCTTATGTAAACTTAAGGGCTCCCTGTACACAGCGGAAACGTGAAGGTAGAGCGTATTTGGTAAACTTGCTCTGCAATCCTCCTGTGAAGAGGCAAATTATCCCTGCATGCTTTAACATTTGATAATTTAGCTGTCTCGGGCCCTTGCGGTGATGTTCCATGTGGATGTACTCACTGTGTACATAATCATTGCGGGACGTTAACCACATTGCATATATACAGGACCATCTGATCTGCTGTGTTTGAACCATGGAAAAAATTGGCTGTGCCATGGCAATTTCAAAGGATTTACAATTACCAAGAAGATTACACTCACTCGAATCATGAACCCTGGATCGCTTAAATTTGAAGTAATAGTAGATATAGATAATAGTATGGAACCCATATACAAAGAGTTATGTGATGACACGACTCCCCCCTTTAGTAAATTGGCAATATTATTTTTTTTTAAAATAATGGCGGAAACTTGTGAGGAAAATAATAGTAAATGTTATATCGTTGATTATAATCTCCGTCATTCCATTCCATTCCTCACAATAGCCCCATTGTAATTTTATTTTGGGCAAGAATCAGTGAGAAATAAAGAGCGTTAGAATTGCACATTTATTTGCTCTATAGCAGACCGTTGGGTGATGCACAAGACATGCTATTATGTTATGATAATGGAAAAAATGGGAAATGTGCGAAAGTTCACATGAGTTGATAGAAATTCTCCCAAAAATAAGGATAAAAATAATCCCATAATTGTCCGTGGGCTAAGATGAGCTTGGCTTGAGAGGAAAATGTAAGGGAACCTTAATAGGAGCACGTACAGGTGGTCTTTGTATGTGGGGAAAACTAATTAAAAATTATATTGACTCATTTAGGAAGAGAATACCATGTGATTTTCATCTTTGTCTCCCGTGATCGAGAGTATAGAGAGAGATGCAAAGTCATAGTGGTCCTGAGTCATTTGAGTGAGTACGTGAAGGGTGTACGTGCAGCTGAGGAGTAAAATGCGTACGTGAAGGAAAAACCACGGTGGAAATGTGTGTAGGGAATTATACTAGAGCCGAAAATACCTTTCCCTTTTTACATACATGGTCCATCACTTTACCCATTTGATTTTACTTACTTTCTAGATTTGCTGTCCGGTACTCATTAAAGGTTCTCCTCAAGGGACGATAACTAACCTGAAGGACACACATTGTTTGATCAGTACTTGAGTGGGACTTGACAGAGGAAGGCGGAAGAGTTCTAGTGTTCCAGTTTTATCCAAGTGTTTTCACTCAAATAATCAACTTTGTTGAGACTACATTGATCAAGGAAAAAATACATTTTTTTTCAATTTCAAAATCCCCATTGAAATTGAAAAGTGGAGAAAAATTTCAAGTTACAATTAATTGAAGTTACAACGTTACAAGTTTATTTATTGTTGTTTTTTGTTTTTATTATTATTCTTTTTATTATTAACAACAAACTAACCAGATTGAACGTTGATAAGATCAGTGGTGGATAGTACCTTTAATTGGCACATAACATAGCCTTTTGGTTTGGTCACTGTGAAGAAAGGGAAGAAATTATACTCTCATTTTCCGACTATACAAACAATTGAAATTGCCCAGCAACAATGAAGCAGTGCAGTTCAATGTGGGCCAGTATCTGCGTGGTCATCGTAACAACTATTATCTGCTCAAGAAATGGTGTCATGGGTCACGGTAGATTAATCGAACCACCATCGCGGTCATCAATGTGGAGGTAAGCATACATTTTATTTACAATTTATTCCTCGTAGATTAGTATATGTCTGCTTATTTACTCGAAACGGTTCTAGTTTTTTTGCGCTTTCACCCCCTTGTCCAAATTTTTATTGAATTTTATATCTCTACTCTTTTGCAAGGTTAATAATGCACATATGCAACTTTATTCTTTGCTTTCTGTCCATAAGTCTGCATCTTTAGCATTGAATATTCTATGTAATTCAAAGCCACTGTACCCTCCCCCTTGTTTTTTACGGATTTTTTTTTAATCCTATAAAACCCATAGTTACTTTCCTTGTATCCTAGAAAACTGCATAAACACGCACTTTTGAGTAGGTACGCATAGGGACGGGCCTTATTGATATCATTATGCATGGGAAATTGCTATCGGAGGAGCTTTATTGATAGTATCAGGGAATAATGAGCTTGAAAAATCCCCAATTTTCAAAATCCATGTATGAAATGGTTTACGCACTAAACGGAAAAGAGAGATTCACATGGAATTTTGGTATGGTGAAAGAGTCTCATCAGAGTCATCACAAGGTTTCTTTGATAATCGTTTCTATAACCACAAAACACTTGAGAACCCCAAAGTCAGGGATTCGTATGCAGTACCATGTGACACGATTATAAAGTCAAGCTCTAGACTTAATGACTACACAATTTTTCTCATCTTGTAATTACAACCAAAGCAAGAGCTTGACAGGATTGGAAAAATGCCTTCACTCTACCATACAGAAATATCATTAAATTTTTGAAATAAATTTCATTGAAAAATATTATTTTATCCTTGATTCATCCACACTTGTCCTGTACTCTATTAAAAGTGACGCTGCATTTATTTTGATTTTTAGTCCACCTGTCTGCAGGATACAAAAAATAGTATAGGAGTTATCTGAGTAACTTTTTTACAGCAATCAAATGATATTGTGCTTGTTATTATTTAGATTTTTTCCCCTCCTTCTGTCTGTGGTTCCTCAAATGAGACCTGAGTTTCCTGCATGGTCGCCTCATTTGTTATACTTGATTGCATGTATATACTATACACATTTGTATACGTAGAAATTCCAGTCGTCTATATAAACTTTTTTAGGTTAAAGACTTGCAACTAGAGAATCCTACATAAACCGTAAAGAGAGTGGGTTGAAGAAAAATGAATTTAGAGATTTTTTGTTTGTTTACAAGGAATGATTTTTTCTAGCTGACAATGGCATCTTTATACAAACATAATAGAAACCTGTCCACTTTTCCCAATAATATTCTTTGATTATCAATATGCAGAGGGAAACGATACATTTTTAAAATTATTCATGTATGTACATGCTAAACCAACCAAAAAGCAAATATTTTATAACAAAAAATACTGTTAAAGTCTACGTGAGTATAGTGAGGGGATTTTTTTCAAGAGAATATTTTGACAGTTGTATTTGTTCAAATAACATAATAAAAGCATTTACTTGATGTGAACATTTAAATATGTTAGGAAAGTAGTCTCTTCAAAGAGAATGTCTAAATTTAGGAGATATGTAATTTTACCTACATTTATATTCTCGTATATACATGTGTATAATGTAAGGACATAAGCGAAACTGTACATACAGTTTCAGTCTTACGGGAAATTTCTTTCATAGAATTATGGCAACACGATTAATTTACTATGACAGTCCGGAAAGAATTCATTCACCTGATGTAATAATAATATACAAGACAGTGACAAGCTATTTAATCATCATTAAACGGTAGGAAAACTTGAGTAAATGTCAACTCCTTTTTTGCAAATAATAAAAAACTCAGCTCATTTCATCCTTGGAGACCTTTTGCATTTGCTACAGTTTTCTTTGAGCATTTTCTTTCTCACAATAACTACTATACAGATATAAGGCCTGTCATAAGAGTCGTAATGGGCTGTCAGCTTGGAAAGGCACTCACTCTCCATGAGTAGGGATCAATGCAGGTGCATTAAAATACACAATTATGCACAGATGCATGGTGTCAATGGTTCCCATTCCACGCTTTAAAAATCACTTTCCTTTTGGTTAGCGTGAATAATTTCATATCCGTAGGAACCTTTTCTTTACTTAACTCTTTCAAGTTGAGGAAGAATTGAGTGTGGATGCGGAGGTGAAATAACTCAAGTTTCCCACGAGTGGACAACAACACTCTATAACACACTCACACAAAAACAATGACTGCTACGATACCAATTCTTTCAAATATTATACTAATGAATCACAGGGCATGAATGTTTGTACTAGAGTTGGTTCTTTATTGACATCGTTTATAAAATATATGCTATCCCACAATCATTAATATTTACATATACTTTAGCATTGTGCCATACCGCCATATGGCTGTTGGTAACAGGTGGTGTAACGGTGTCAGTATTAAAAATAATTTCATATTGTTTAAGATTTTTACATAGGAGAAATTACCAAACTTCTGGTTACTTGTAAGCACCTCATTTCCTGATACTTTGAAAAACAATTGCTATATAGGAAAGCATAGCTGAAATTCCCAAAAAATTTTTTTAGTTGTCTATTTATAATGGTTAGAATTTGATAAAGTATTTTCATACTATTTTTCTGTCAATCCTTTCTACTATAGGACGAATTCAAATGATTGTATAATATTTTTAGTAATTCCTCCAACGGAGGAGTAATATATATAGATGTAGCAATGTAGACATAAATGGTGTTTTGAGGTTAGTTGGAGTGTGAGAATATGAAATAAATCTTCATTACAATGAATCTCTTGGTTTCACTTAACAAACAATACCTTGAGGAGTGCAAGCTTTAATATATTGCTCCAACATGGACATACGTTAGCATTAACATTCCCAACTTATCAGTGTATGTATCGTCTTATTACACTAAAGAAGATTAAATGTGAGAAGAGGCTATTACCTCTAATCAGTCATTTCCCATGGACTTGCCTTTTTAGAAGTCACTGTCGAATCTTCTCATGAGACTTTTTCTAGAGCTGTGGTGAATACGAAATAATTAATTAGCTCTGCAAACTTTGCACCTGATTATGAGAGACAGGTTTGGAAATTTATTTTTTTGAAACCTCACTCTCACAATGAGAGTTCAATCTTTAATAGCACCTGCTTTGGATTTAATGTTCTAATTAAACCATAACACCACCACCTGCAAATACAACCTTATTTATTATTTATTAAGATTCGAGATACTAGAAGAGTGAGTAACTTCAAATACAGTAACTTTACATTATTGTAAATAAATAAATACTAAGCCATATGCTTCTCTTTTAATTCATATATCCATCAAACAATCTATATACTTTCACGTAGAACATGGTTTCAAAGGGCGAATATACAATATACTATCAGGTATCGTAAAAAACCTAAGCTTTAAAAACGATGGTTTACAATCCTTAAAGCCTTCATAGAATAACTATGAATAGTTGAAAGAAAAATTATGTGTATATTTCTAACACAAGTGGGACAGGTTTTTTTTTTTTTACTATATGAGTTTTTGTGCATTGTAGGGCTTAAAAAAATGACAGGGCAGTCATGAAAGGATTTCTAAGGGATGATTATTATTGTAGGTCACACCATATTGTGAATTTTTAACAATATTTTCTCTCTTGGTGGCAAGTAAAAAGTGAGCGTTTCATTGACTTTTCCTACTTTTTAGTACCAGTTGATGAGCAATAAATGTTTGTTTTCATGTCTCTCCTCTTCTTTAAAGGCTATTCACTTCTTCATTCATACTAAAGTCTATATAGAATGTTGTTTGGAAGGAAGAAGGGAAAAAATCTTGAGAGAGTGTCTTCAAAAATAAGTCTTCTTCTTCTGCAAAGCTTCAATCAACTCTTCAAGTGTACTTTTTTCTCGTGGATGGTAATAATAAAATTATTTCTGCGGATTTTTTTGTGTTACTATATGGATACATCATACATCATATGATAATTGCCATTAAAATCATCTGAGTTTTGAGATTTCTGTAAAGATGTCTTCATGGCTGAATGGAACTTAAGAACATGTAAAGATTGTAGTAGTTTAATTGAAAGTCACGCTTTCATCTAATGAAATATATAATAAGAACTTGAATGATTTTTACACATGTTAAAAAACACGCCAAGTTATTTTTAGTGGGTATTTTTTTTCAAAGATAGCTACTCAAACTTGGTAATTGAAGAGCAAATGAATGGGAACAAAGTCATGAATTTCATTTAACTTTGCTAGCACGTAATTTTTAAGTATATGGACTGCCTCACATAAAAGATTCTCTTATCATGGTTTCCATGCATGCACTTTGTCACTGCACTGTAAGAAAACTCCGCTTTGAATTATGCCCATCCACAATATTTTAGCATGGCAATTAATAAGAGATAGGGACAATGAAACAAAAGCCATGGGAAGATATTTTTTACATGGAGATACTCCTACTATATGAATGCATTAAAATAGACGAAAATAAATTGTTGAAGGAATCGTACTTACGCAGATGTGACGACTAATGAAGCACCTTAGGATTTTTTGCCATTGTGTGTAGGTACGAGTGTGAATGTAAAAGGATTTAGAATGTGCTATAAATTTAAACAATATTTAAGTCACATTACTCTATTTACTTATTCGTATGGAGCGAAGAATTGGTTTTAATCTAAATAAAGATTCCAAGGTGATTTTTTTCTTCGCACAATCTTGTGACTTACAAATGTTATACAAGCTATTTGGAAAGTATTATCATTATACATAAGGAATCTATGCTTCTTTCACCAATATCATTTGACACAGATTCATTTGGTTGAGTTTTACCATTCATCAGGATATTCAGTAAATTATATTAACAAAGGAAACGTTTTTTTTATATCTCCATCTCTAATTGTACAGCATATTTACCATTGAGCTTAATGTAGAATGTTTTTTCCTTATTCCTCCCTATATACAACCCGCTTCTGCCAGTAGATATGGACTTTGAATGGTATTGTTATGGTTTCTAACAATAATTGCTCACATTTTGATTTATTTTGTTCGCAGGTATGGATTTAATACCACAGCCAACTACAACGATCACGAATTATACTGTGGAGGATTAGCTCGACAGCATAAGAAGAATGAGGGTAAATGTGGAGTATGTGGAGATGCATATGACATGCCTTCACCCCGTCCAAACGAAGCTGGTGGAATCTATGGCCAAGGCATTATTGTGCGGAAATATCGTCAAAATTCTATCATCCGAATCAAAGTCGAGTTGACAGCCAATCACAAAGGGGCTTTCGAATTTCGTGTGTGTCCCAACAATAACCCAAAGAAAGTTGTTAGCCAGAAATGTCTGGATAATTACCTCCTGGAACAGGCTAATAATGAAGGACCAAGGTGAGTTGATTCGTAGAAACCTTTTATTCCCACTTAATACTATTGTGCAATTCTTAGAAACGCGATTTACTAGAGAATGTATTTAGATATTAGAATTTAAAGCATGGCCCTTCTCCCTTTCTTCCATTGAAATGTAAGGTTTTAAAGAGCTTATGCTCAACTCTTTAAAGCGTGATGCTCAAGATTTCACAGTTGAAATATCCAAGCCTAATAGACACTAAGAAGATAAATGAAGGAGGGAGTCGAGTTAATTCCAAAAATGAAAACAATTTGGAATTTAATCAGATTTAGAATGTACCTTCCATACCCTACGTATTAAAGCTATATAAGGTTGTAAAACCTACTTTGACGAGTTCTAACTTAGGAAGAGGATTTTGTTGTGGCTTTGTATTTTATGTGGTGCTAAGTAATTATTTTAAATATTTTGGTCTATTGACACTAAAACATGCTTTATTTTTCATTTATAGGTACTACCCAAGTGAGGGTACTAAAGTCTTTGAAGCCAGATATCTTTTGCCCAGAGGTTTGACCTGCACTCAATGTGTCATGCAGTGGAGATACATTGCGGGTAATAACTGGGGTACTTGCGCCAACGGTACTGAAGGTGTTGGTTGTGGACCCCAGGAAGAATTCAGAGCATGTTCGGATGTTTCCATTCTCGATCATACTGGAAAGGCCTCTTCGGATGAGGACAACACGGATGATAACATTGTTGATACTGGTAAGTCGATAAGCTTGTTGACCAATTTGCTAAAAATTAACTTAACACCAAACAAATGGATTCTACTAGGGGTTGAAAATGTTCAAAGGTTTGAATTTCATATGGGAGGTTTGTTCACTCTCGGAGGTAGTAGCTGTCCTGTAATTTTGTACATTCTCTCCACTTATAACTGGAGGAAGTGGTAATCCCTTTGCCTTTTCCCAATTCAAACTTATTTTAATGCAACCGTGCGGAGGAGCGGATTTGATGCTTAGTAGTATTGTAATTCATTGCTTCTTAAATACTGACAGTAACATTCTTTCATGTCATAAAAATTGTTTGAATATTTCCGACATTTATCCCTAGAAAAAGTTCATAACTATAACACCAAGTGGTTAGCTTTTCCAATGCCCTCGGGTCTGAATGGTATAGTGATTAACACTTATGTTGTTGTAATGTATGTTACAATGCTCAAGGGGTTGTAGTTATCTCTTCATGTTGACTTCATTGTTGTATAAAGTAGGATGCGAAGAGATTAACAAAAAGCCCCGGCTTAGTGCATGAAGGTCTTAAGACCTTGTTGAAGCTATGCAAGTATTACAGTGTAAACAATTTCCAACAAGGTCAAGAAATTGAGTTAGTGAGGTGTTAAGTTATTCCTATTGTGATGCAACCAGAATGAACTACATTAGTATTGTATATTGTATAATGAAAATGGTTTACCTTATTGACGTAATTCCGCGATTGAAGTTTATCCTTTGATGTTGTTAACAGTCGCTTTTTTTGTATTTTTTACAGACAAATTAGAAGACTTTTCAACAACGACAGAGAAACCTACGGAGGATGGAAAGAGAGAACCTGTCGTTTGGCCTTTTATCATGGCATTGGTGGCACTTATGGTTGCTGCTCTTGTCTTTGGATCTCTTATTGGATGGTTCTACAGGAAAGAAGTCTTTCAATATGCCCGAGAAACTATTGGTAAACCTCAATGGAAATTTCCTGGTAATGGGGACCAAGGCTTACCCACAACTCACCGGCCTCCAGTCCCACCCCCGAGGAGTAAAAATAAGTCACCAATGGATTTGCACAGCAATCTCCCTCCGAGAAAGCAATTGACTCCTGATGTTATTTCTCAGCCAATGCAAGTGACCATCAATGGTTTAGCTGTTTAAGGCAGTTACTTAACACTACAATGAAAGATGGAAGGTCAACCTTTTCTTAAGACTGCATGAATGGATTTCCCTGGAGACCGTAAGGTTATAGAGCATTTCTGAATAAGACAACTTAAGGCAATCTTAGGGGTTTAGAAAGATCTACCAACATAGTGACTGATTAGTGTTAGGTGTTCGTTTCTAAAACTTGTTATTCTATCAAAAATGAAAGTTTACATTGTGTAAGTTCTCAGAAATCAATCATTCCGTCCCTACTTTCAAATTCAAATAATATTTTATGAAGTCTTTGGATGTGGTTTTAAATCCTTTAAAATTTTCAAAAATATTGCTGAAAAATTGTCTTTCAGGATTAGTGTGTACATATAATTTGATTTTATGCGAGAAGGAATTTAGGGATTTAGCAGCTAAATTATTGTGGAAAGATTGCCCTATTCGTTGTCCCAGAACTGTAGAGAGTCAAACTTTTGCGAATGAGCGGTTAATACCACAAGTTTCTCCTGTGGCTCCAGAAAAATAAACTGTCGGTTTCTTATGCTTTAATCACGAATTTGTTATATAAATATTCTAGGATTAGTTATAGTTTGTAAGAATTTATGGAGTTAAAATGCAAAAATTCAGTCGGGTGTCTTTGTAATATATACAGTTGTCCAAGTGAAGAAAATTTTATTGTATGTTAATCAAATGAGGGGTAACTTCGGTGATTTTTGATGATGAGAATGAAGGGAACGTGTAAATTAAAACTTGGAAAATATCGTCCTTCAAAAAATGAAATTTAAAAGCTCTGCAGTAGAGCCTCGATGTCCATTACAACCCCTCTAGTAATATTGTTGTGTAGTAATGAAAATTGTAAACTCAGTAGATTTTGCATATTTGTAAGTACTTTAGAAATAATAGTTATTATTGTAAAAAAATCTCAGGAAGCTTAGACACATTAACTTTTTATCCTGCAATTAATTGCATATTTAACTGGTGAATTTATGACATCCATATTTGTATTAATATTAGGGTTGGCTTATAATGGCAAAAACGTACCCAGCATAACAAATGCTCTTAGTGTTGTACACTTGCGTATTGGATTATTGTAATTTAAAATTGAATTGATTCGGTTAGGGTGAAAATGAAAGCCTTCTCTAAATAGTATTAATGGCGTGATGTAAGTAATGTGTAGAATGACGCAATAATTGCAGCGAAAGTTATAGTTCCCCTCTTCCTGATGACTTCCTCTTTGTAGTAAAATTCAATTGCCTCCCACAACACATGCCCTTTTTGTGTCAATTTACTTCGTCACATATGTAAATATTATGGTTTGTACTACAAATGTCAACTATGTTTATTCTTTTTATAAGACGCCTGCAATTCAAATAAACTGAATTTTATCATATGTTTTTCTTGTCCGGTCAATCTTTTTTGAGCAACTCATAACCTTCTAACCTTATTTATGCATTCCCATTCTCATACTACAATAATTGCTATATTCTCTTACTTACCATATAAATGAAGCACAATAAATGACAAAACATTTACAATACATTGCCTTGTAATTCCTAGCCAAAAGGTGTAAAGTGCAGGCTTCTATACCTCCTATCAGAAACAAGTAGATACTTGCTCTTGATGTTATCAAGAGAGAAATTATCCAAAACAGTATAATGACCTCCAAGCAACTCATTACCTGAGTGGTAGACATCCCTGCAGAGAAAACATAACCCCTGCCATGAGGCTGTCTCGCCAGCCCGTAGCACCTACTTATTTAACCTAACCTCCACTTATAGGTCATTCCTTGGGCCACACTTATCCTTCAAGCGTGCTTTTTAATAAGCAATTGCTAAATAATCTTCTAGGGTAAATTGAAGAAACTAATACAGCCCTAAAGCATTTTCTCTTTATTTTAACCTTCAACCTTCGGATTTAACTTCTAGCCAGTTTCCTCAGAATTTCATTTCTGATATAGAAAGTAAAATATTTTCTTAAACTCTTTGGAGCCTTTTTAAAAAAATTAGCAGCATCCTTGAAATTACATAACTTGACCTTCCTAGGTTAGTTGTTACACATTAACACGTATCGTACTTTTAACGTGAGTTTTTCCTTCATTTGTTGTGCTCATTTGCTAAAGGTAAAGTCCTAGAACAATTTCTCCTCACCCCATAAGTCCACAAAAATGTGTTACCATTTTGTATACCTTTGCTTCAACTTAATCAGCTTAATACTTCGTTACATTCAGACTTGGAGCATTATGAGACTCGCTACTACAAGAAATTATACATAAGATAATAAGTGTCAAAAAACATCAGTAGGTTTACTTGCCTATGTACAAGCTATGCTATTAATGTAATTGTAATAGAATCAGTAAACAAGCTAATTAGCAGCCCTTTAATTTAACCAGTAGCAGTTTAAAAGCTGACATTAGATTAATCCTATTTTAAATAAGCACTAAAATAAGTTGCTGCTGCTGGAATAGCGAATTGTAGGAGAAAACTCCAGTATGGCTTTCGCCCAACAGAAAAGCTTATTTTAAATTATTCAGAGAAACTATTCGCTGCGCAAGAGAACATCTGCGGGAGATTCAAAATGGCAAGAAGCAAATATAATAAAAAGGTTTCTATTTCTATTACAGTGCTGAGGCTGTTTTGTTCTTGAGTAGATACATTATTTTGCGGCTAAATGAAGGGATTTTGATTATCACATAGCTTAAACAGAGCTATAAATTGTAAATCAGCAGGTGGAGGGTTTTAGTAAATAAAGTGGACTTTTGTTACATCAGTAATTAATTTTGGTATAACAAATCGTTGTTTTGAAATGTTTGCAATTTGAACTGGAAGACTTGTAGTGGAAAAACATTGAAGTGTGAGTTGCAGATTATTGAAACCTGAAATTACACAATGCATTTTACGCAAGTACTAATGAAGAAAGTGGGAATGCTTGCTGGCGGATCTGGAAGACGAGCACAGGGATTTAAATGGATTGGGTGCGTAGAATTTGAAATCGAATTTGAAATTTTTAATTAAATATTTTTCAGTTATGGTCGGAAAAAAATGTGGGTTTGCATTTTTATTTGCAGGAAACATCGGCTTGCTCATGGTGTCTACCCTTGGACTTTAGCGCGTTTAACTAAACGAATTCAAGTTGAAGAGAAGAATCTGTTTTACCTTCGTCATCCGTACTTGACTGTTGTAAGTTAATGTTTCAAACCAGTATATTCTTTACTTTTAGAGTAGTGAAGACAATGTTGTGAATACAATATGACTGGATTTGATAATTTAAAATGAGTTGGGAGGCTAGCAAGGCGTGATGATGGAATGTGCGTTAGTAAGTGTGTCTCTTGAGAAAAATTATGTTTTTTCTTGCAGGAACAAGAAAGTGGTCACTCAAAAGAATTAAAAAAAGCCGAGGCTTGGATAAATCAGAAAAAGAAGGAGACAGCTATTGTTCGCGCGAGACCCAGTATTCGGATGGAAGAAAGTTTAGGACATTTGAATGTTTCCGGTGTGTGGGAACGGACATGACTTTGTAGTTTGGTAATTGTTCCGTAGTCGTGATAATTGAATAAATAATATTATTTAAGCTGTATACTTTAATTTCGAACTTTTTGTATTATTCAGACGCAGTTTTATCAGCTTTTGTTGATAGGATTAAATACCCATTTGAAGATCCGTCAGCCAATCATAATTCAACAATTCCTCATGTAATTAGTCAATCAATAGATTCCAAGGAATGTGATAAACTAGTGGAGTGCACTATTAGTGCAAACGCGAAAAAAACTAAATTCTAGGAATTTTCAAAAAACCAAAGTTACGAGTTGAAGTGCCACCACCCCCTATGTTGGTGCCTCAACTTGGCAACACAAATAAACAAGTAGGCCTCAAGCCTCAAACCCAAATTTCCCAATCGAAGGACCAGCTCCCTTTTGGAGCGACTTTTATCCCTGATGCTTTCCCCCCTGTCTTCTAATCTTCACCTTCTAGCAGTGGAAGCCTTTGCTCCCCGTACGAGTAATGATGAAGGACTTAAAAGAGTGAGAAAATTAAATAAATAAAGTTGTGAATATTTCACTGTCTGGTACAGAGAATTAACGAACACAACTTTATTACTCGTACACCAGAATGATAATCCCATTTTCCTCTCCTTTCCAATATTTCCTATCCTTACATTTAATAACATTACCAACCAATACTATTGGCTGTATCATAGAAACAGCAACATTTTAAATATAAACAAAATATTATACAATAATAAACGGCATGTAGTAGTTTTAGCGGCTGCTACTATGCCAACTCCATATAACTTGCTCAGGCTGCATCACCCTATATCGAGAAATTATACCCATACGCAACTTTTTGAAAAAAAATATTTGCTCTGGCACCATTGCGCTCTCCATTGTGGGACCGGAAGTCAAATTCTTTAACATTACGCAAATTATTTAAGTTACGCGAGCCTGCTTGTATTAAATGTGTGCAAATTTCACGAAAATGTAAAAAATGAAAAATGTTCAAAAAATTATGTAGATTTTCGTGAGGGTGCCACCTAATGCATATTATAGCACTTTACACTATGTAATATCCTTCTGAAGTTTAAGGAATTTTGATGTGCTACAGCATTTGATGTAATGCACGTAGAGACATGAGGTTACTTAATTCTGAAAGCTTAATTTTTTATCTTTCAGAATTGTCATTGCTCGAATTTTTAATTCTTCAGGGACCGAAGATATAAGAAATTTAATCGGAGGAATATTTTCAATTTACGTAATTAGGGAACCCCTACTATTTACCCCCCAATTTTGAGGCATTTTCTTACCCCCAGTTGCTTATATTCCGCTTCCTATATCTTCGGTCCTTGAAGAATTCCATGGAAGTTACTTTTTTTTGTTACATCAATTTGAGTTTTATGCCCGGGCGGGTTAGGTGGAAAAACCAAGGGTTGTGAAAGGGTGCAGGTTTTATAGGCGCGGGATTTCAGCGGTTCGGGTTGTAAAAAATATCAAGGGCATCTTGCGGGCGGGCCTGAACTGACAGAAGTATGCCCGCCAGCGGTGCGGTGGTCGGGCTCTTATTTGCCAGGTTTATTGCGGGTCGCACGGGTAACAAAATTTTTGTGGGTCACACCTCCAAACCATACCATAATCTCATCATGAATTCAATTCCTGTTGTCTTTTGTCTTTCTTGTCCACCTGCTGAGTTTGAGTTTTCTGTTGCATATCATGCTAAAACTTTACCCCGCACAGGACGAGGGGTATGTTAATATTTTCCTTTTTAATATTTTTGTAATATTTTCTTGTTATTTATTACTTTATTTGTACTTTTGTACTATTACTATTGTTATCAGTTATCGAGTATCTCAAAATCTCTCAAGTATCCTTGGTTGTATATTTTCTTTTGAAATTATTCGCCAACGTTTACTTCGTTTCCTTTCTTACTGTATAAACTTTACATTGTAAATACCATGTTTTTTTTAAAAATACTAAGCAAATTTCAAAAATACTATAAAGCATGTCTGAATAATTGGCCAAAGGGTGCAAAATGTATGTGACGGGATTCTTTGCCTGAGAAGTAATTTCAGAGTAATTCGTCAAGTATTCTTGAAACGGAGTACAGAGCTAATTCCGCCGCGAAAACAACGCTAACGTTAACTGCGCCAACGTTAACTCCGCTAGGGGCAATGCCGCCTACGACAAGTCCGCCAACGACAAGTCTGCCAAACGTTAATGCCGCCAACGCTAATTCCGCCAACGTTAATGCCGCCAACGCTAATTCCGCCAACGTTAATGCCGCCAACGATAATTCCGACGTGGTGTGGAAAGTTCCGACAGTTGTTTCCTTAGGAAATCATTCACT
>JAQFXU010000817.1:0-39748 GCA_034693705.1 Spatulosminthurus flaviceps
AAAAATGTGTTGTTATACTGTGTCTTAATGGCAACTACCGAAATGGTAGCAGTGAAATAAATGTATTTCTTTCTCTCAATTTATAGAATTAATTTAAATGCTGAGACTGGAGCTTGGATAACGTTTTCCTTTTCCTGAGAAAAATACTCGCATATCGCATTATTTAATGCTTGAGCAGATTAAATAAAATCCAAATATTGAATTTGGACCTGGAGCAGTTGAGGATAAATTTTATTTTTAGAAAGGCTCAATTTCGGATGAAATAATCATTGGAAAGGATGGAACCTTTTATTTACAATGTTCTTGAGGGGATGGGATCTCCCTTTAAAATATCCCAGGGATATCATTATTTGTGACAGGAATATGTTTACCAGTCAAGTACCATTCCCTGGAAAACATGAAGGTTTATTAAAGTGAGAGGGAGCGGTTCGGTTGGGAAAAAGTTGGGTGTCCCTGGAGCTAGACTTTTACATATGCACGCACGCCTCTCAACCTTCATAACCCTTCATTGATCCATAAAAGATAAATGGCTTGGAAAAAGGATAGGAGGCTGAGTGAAGGTGATATAGCAGTATATTTTCTTACCTAAAGTAGACAGTGAAGTGGGTCAAAACACCATTGGACCTACGAGGGGGGAGCCAATTGATATAAACGGATTTCTCACTACTTGCATATCCCACCACGTCCCCTGGCGCACTTGGAACTATCAAGAGTTAAAGTATTAACCAGCACATTAAATCCACTCATTTCTCTCTCTCTCATGATAAAATAGGTGGAAGACTCGAACGGGTCTTTTAACCCACATTTAATTAACCATAGTATCCTTGTTATGTATTTAATGCGCCCATAATTCCCAGGTAAACCCTTGCCTCTTGCCAACATTAAAATTTATTTTTAGAAAACATTGACCCCGTTAATACTCGCCATTAGCAATTTCTCCATTGAATTCAAGTGTACGTAAACACTTTTTACTTGATCTAGCCTGGGAAATCAAAGTTCGAGTATCCTTCACCCACCCAAAGTTTCCGAACCATGAAATTTCCTATAACTTTCTCTCCCAACTTTCTCCAACTTTCACTTCAGACCACTCAATTTTTTTTATTTTTGGCAAATGATTACTTTTTGAAACTGAAAGCTGCTGTAAAAGCAATACCCCTTGAGAGTAAATAAATACTTAGTGATAATAGAAAGTAAGTCATGGAATTATTTTGGTATTAACTGGAAATCCCATTAAATCCTACTTACCATCTTCGAGGGTCCTGCAAAAGACAGCAGACCACTCAAAGCTCTCCCCTGCATTGTTAACCGGAGTGATATGAATACTATAATTAGTATTTGCTTGCAGCCCACTAAGAACCGTGGTGAGGCCAGAAGTTTGGTGAATTTCAGCAAATCCTACGGAAAAATAATTCAATTATGACCCCGCATTCATGAATGATTCAATACCTCATTCTAATTTCCCCTTCCCTCAACTCCTCATTGTATTCTTGGAGGGTGACAAAAAAGAAAGAAAATTAGAATATCCTTTAATTCCCTTGCCCATGTACGTGCATCTCCTCAAATACTGAATGAAATAAAAATGACACGTACTTTAATTGAAGGTACAATGGCAAGAAATTCTAAAGAATTAGAGAAGCTTTTTAATAGCAAAATTGAGGTGAGAAAAAATTCTGGCTAATTCCGTTAAAAATCAATAATCATATTTTATGTAAAACATTTCCCCTTTCAGTGGATTTTTTGCAGGCGTATTTTTTCTGAGAACTTCTATGGAAATTGGATTTGAAAATTCAAATAAATACATTTTTCTCATTTTGTATGTGTAAAGGTTGGGAAAATATTTACTTACTGCTTTGGGTGAAATAAGGATTGTGGATTTTCAAGTGTGTATACACATTTGTAAATGTATTTTAATAAAATGAGAAAAACTTACTAAAGCTGGAGGCAGTTATAGGATAGTAGACTATCTTGTAAGAATTTACAATACCATTTGGTACAATGGGTGGCTGCCAACTCAGTTGAAGGCTTTGGTACGATAGACGAATACAGCTTGGGAGGCGGACGGGACTTGCAGGAACTATTAAGAAAATTCCAGTTGTTACAGAGAGAGAAAATGTCACATGCTATAACATTAGAAAAAATGTGTACTCTATATTTTTTAAGGATTTTAGCGCTATCATCATCGCATCTGAGAGAGAAAGGTCACAAGGGGAAAACATATGTAATTTTTTGGCATATTTGAAGAGAAAAAAGCATAGCAAGGGGAAAGTGTTACCATCCTCTAATGTCCTTATAAGGACCGGCTGGGACTTTGGTCCTTCCCCTGCATTGTTCAATGCAGAGATTTGAATTTCATACTGAGTGAAGGGGGATAGAGCTAAAAGTTGGAATTGACAGCAGGAGGTGACGTCATCTTTGGCTTCGTTGTTCTTGTTCACACTTAAATAACTACTGATATAACTCTCATTAGTAGAGCTGGAAGACCGAAGGATTGTGGAAGATGCTATGGAGACAGCATCTGTAGGCACAATTAAATCTCGGGGCTCCTCATTGGACCTTAAAAGAGGAGGAAAAAAACGCTCTGTAAGAGATTTCTCTCTCTCTCTCTCTCTCTCTCTCTGCTTCTTGGCTTGAGATAAAATCCCAATTTATTACATGGAATTTTTTTTTGTCATGACAGCATGAATCCGTAATTAATTGTTCCTTACAGATGGCTAAGAACGAGTATCCTGTAGCCCAAAATTAGCCCATGCATCAACTCTCCGAGAACAGAGGTCCAGGAAATTAGGATGCCACGATTTTGTGTGGGACGACCACGAACCTTCCCCATGTAATTATACAATACATTGATATTTAACTCCAACATAAACTGTATAAAAACTTTTGCAATTTTAATACGTAGTTGTAGGTCCGAAGGAATTCTTATGTAAAAAACTAATAGTTTCTCATATACTTAAGCTGTACTATACAGAATGCTCTTGCAATTTCCTCCTGGACCAAGATTAGAGCAAAGACTCACATTCGATGGTGGAGCTGAGGGAGGGGAGCTCAGAGTTCTTGCAACAATCTCAGCTGGTGGTCCATTCCCAGCCGAATTTACTGCACAAACCCGAAAAATGTACGTGGAGGACGGAAAGAGATTCTCAACTTTCACTTGAGTCCTTTCACCCAGAACGTCTAGGCGCTGGATTGGGAAACCATTCTTCTCTCCAGCTAGCGAGTACTCCACGAGGTAAGTCAAAATGGGGGAGTTAAAGAAGGGATCATTGGATCCTCCGCCGGTAGATGGCGTCCCATGAGGCGGTTTCCAAATTAAGAGTACCTCCCGAGAACCGATGTCCGCTGCTCGGAGATCATCAGGTGGATTTGGCTTTTCTAATAATAATGTATGGAAAAAAGGACTCCTTTCATTCAAACTTTCACCCATGCTTTGACTACATAGACTTTCTCCATGCTCTGAATGAAAAGAATGGACTTTCTCCCTGGAAAACCTTGAACATTGTGTGAAAAATGAGGATTTTAAAATTGTTTGGAAAATATCATACAATTTGTCCAAAAAGGCGAGGGTAAGTCATTACAATTTTTTTACATTGGAGAAAGTACGGAGAAAGTCAATGGATGAAATATTTGAGAGATTTCAATTTGATGAACTCCCAGATTTATGGGAGATGAAATAAAAATGTATATGGAACATATCAGTATGTACATACCTTCCACCCAGAGTTCGAAAGACTGGGAGACTTTCCCCAGAGAATTATTAGCCACACACTGGTAAATGCCTTTATCCGAGGCTGGATCCAAATTTTTCATCACAAGCGTCACTCTTGTTTTCTTTCCCTCCCGATGCACTGCAGTGTAAATTCTGGCAAGGGACAAAATTCATTTCATTTTCCAGCCATACCCACAATAAGTTATTTAAAGATCCCATACATACTACTATGTACATATAATTATACATATACATTGTTGCACATATAAAGAGAGTTGTAGAGAAAGGATGGGGAATTTCCTAAGAAATGAATCCAGTGGAAAAAGCAATCACCAAGTGCAATCACAATTCCATCATGTAACTTCACATCATCAACAGAGACAACTTGGTGGGAAAAGGGAAGAGAAGGGATACATAGGAAATATTAGGGACTTTCTATACCAACACACATATACAATTATATATGTAATATCTTTTACTATAGTCCATCCACATTATTACTATGAAGCGGAAAAGAGGAAAGGAGTAAGTTGGACGGGAGGAAGGGAAAAGGTTCAATCCATGCTTTCTCTCTCTCTCTTCCTACACAAAATCATTGTCTCTTTCCTTTTCCTTCCAAAATGTTTTTCTACATTTGGGATTATCCCAATAAACTCTCCGAATGATTTTTCCTCCTCAGACATGTATACTATATCTCCGGAAGAGAAAAAAGTGGAATGACCCATGGAAAAGGAAGGGGAGAAAATAATGTTGTCTTTAGTTTCTCACATGAGTAAACATTGCTCTACCTGTTGGCTGGGGAGTCGTCAAAGAGCGTCTTGCCCTTCATCCAAGACACAGACAAGGGAGAATCCCCATGAACTTCACAAGTCACCTCATGTGACTTTCCCTGACTCACCGATTGTCTCTCCAATGTTTTCGTAAAATAGGGCGGAACTATTTGTTGACAGAGAAAAAGAAAAAAAACAGAGGAAGGTTTTATGGAAAAATTCCCCTTTATTTGTCCAACATAAAAGTAAAAGATAAAAATAGAGAAGGAAGTCTCAGATTTTTTCAGCATTTCCAATCCATCCTGACCCTTTCCTTTCTTCTAGTTATCAAAGCAAAGGAAGATGTAAATAAGGATGGAATATCAGGTGGCCTCAAATGACTATAGAGAATCTTCAAAAGCATTGATCTAATTTAAAGAGATTTGGAATTTCTGTAAGTAGGAAAATCCCCATTTCCTTTCATTCCAATGAATTAAATTGAGAGAAGATTAAAGCTGAGTAATATTTCAAATACAAAATAAACAATTAGTTGGAAGCTCCTGCTTTACCTTAGAGAGCAGTAAATTGATTGATTTTCCCCCTTTCTGTTTTTACTACTCTCTCAAGGGATTAATGCTACCGTTCCAATACGATAAGCACATTTTAAGGGAAATCGAACTTTGGAGTAATAAAGGAAAAATAATAAATTATTGTGCTAAGAAAAAAACTATGGATTTCAATGATATTTCTTTCAAGAAAACAATAGTCTGGTAAACAGGCTGACGCAAGCCCTGAAATAGCTTCATATATATATGTAATTACAAATAAAAATGTGACCCTTCAATTCCCCTAAAGAAATCATGAATTTCGTAAGAAAAAAAAAGTTGAGGGGGAAAAGTTTGGAGAGAATCGAAATCATATAAATTTCCCCCCTTCTTCTTCCCCTTATATTCTTTACCGGTGACATCCAGTTGAACAATCTTGGAAACTCCAGGTCCAATTCCATTTTCCAACTTGCACATGTACTGTCCTCCGTGATGTTCCTCAGCCTCGAGAAATATTAGTGAGCCATTGTGCAAAGTTTGCACATTTCCGGAAGGCCAGAGGGTCTCAACAGGACGCCATTTCATATCCAGTCCATCGCCTGGAAACAGTTAGAAGTAGAAGGAGAAAGGCAAGATTGTATAAAGAATTTATATAGCAAGTCAAAAGTTAACTTTTATTGTCCTCCGGTATTATATTTAATACAATTTGCCCCGCAATTTATGAGACTCCATTGTACCTGTGGACTTGAACCAGGAGATAGCTGGTGGAGGGACTCCCTCCCCATAACAATCCACTTGCAACTCTTCTCCCCTTGAAATGTTCCCATCCAACGGCTCTCTCACCCATTTTGGACCAACTACACAAATTTTATCAATTGAGATTTTTTTTGTAAAAGTTCCATTTTCTCTCCATTATTCATCCCTCAAAAATTCCCTACAATTCCAACATAGCTTTCCCTTCCAAGGGGAAAAGGAATAAGGAAAAGAGAAAGTAACTTTTTGGAAAATTTATAAATGGAAAATCCATTTTCTCTCTCTTATAGAAAAAATGGAGCAAAAATCATGGAATTAATTAGGCTATAGACACGTAAAGGAAAATCCTGGGAAGGAGTGGAATAACAAATGAGGAGGAATCTACAGAACAAATCTGCAGATAAATTTGTCTACGCATAATCCTTTCTAAACGTTATTATGAGGGAAAATTGTACAAGGGATTTATCATGTACAGTATAGGTCACTATTACCAAAGGGTGCTAAAAAGGTAGAAAGGGAAAAGGAGCATGAAACATGTGGAAAATATAGAAAACAGAGAACTTATTAACTCCATAGCTCTGTCATCCTCTTTCAATGAAGTAGTTTATAGTGTAGAGTAGAAATTCTATTATTATTATTATATGGTATTGCATATCTCTCTATACATTTAATCAAAGCCAACTCGTGGGAAAAAATTCACACAAAAAAAAATATTCAGGATTTAATACGAATAATAGTATATAGAGCAGGACTGCCAAAAATTTCTCTCATTCAAAAACCATCCCAAAAAATTCCCATATGGCTTCTATTCAAAACACACCATCCCAATTATATGCACACTACATATGTATTAATATACAGACAAGAAAAAAACCTATGGAAATGCCAGTATAGTGGAGCAAAATGAAGTTGTAGCTCTACATCAATCAAATATTTTGTAGGTTTGGCACAAGTTTTTCTAGCAATATTGTAGCAAGAATCTCCATAAAATGAATAATCAAAAAAGTTGAGACAAAAAAATCCATATGAGTATAATGACATTGAAAAGGGGGGTACAAAAACTGGGAAAAAGTTGAAAAAAAATGTCCAACTGTCATATATTCTTTGTATGGCAGGGGCGTCAGCCGGTAAGAAATGAAAAGCAAGGGGGAAAACTACAAATACTCATATGATTTTAGCTTGAGTTCTTATATAGAAAAAGGGGTTAACAAAAAAATCTTTAGCATGTATAAATTTATGCATAGCTTTTTGGCAGGCGGAAAATATTATATGTGTATAGCAATTATTATTAGAAATTTTTTCTTTAGTTCTAAAGGCATAGTAATGTTAAAAATTCAAAGGCTAAACAGTCACAAAGCCTGGATAGAGTATAAAAAAAGCTGGGGGCTCAAATGCTCACAAAATCACTCAAGAGCAAAATGGACAAAAAGAGATGTATCATATTAGAAATGACAATTTTCAACTATAATTATTATATTACCATGCAAAAAAACTATAATAATTTATAGTGCAAAAAAATCTTATAGTTGGAAGTAGTAGTGGAGACTCCAGGCTGTGGAGTAAAGGGGGTTGTATGTGCAGTCCTGTCGATGGGCGTCTGCTTTGTATACAAAAAATCTCTTCAAATTTACACAAAAATCTCTGTATGGCATCAAAAATCCGGGAACAAAATACAAAAAAGATGCCTCAAAAAGATTCTAAATTACTTACACATTTAATTTTTACAGTATAGTATGTGAGGTCTAACTCGTGATTCTAGTAAAACATTGGGCATACTATTTACTATAGTAAAAATCAACCTTATGAGTGGTTTGAGGCTGGTTTTGGTATAATTGTCAATTACATAATAATTCCAAGAAAGGATAGGAAAAATAACATTTTTCTGTTAAATTAAAAAGGAGCAATTTTTAACTAAGGCTGGGATATTTTAGCTCCTTTTTCAATTTATAGCTCAGGATAATATTTTGGTAAGGAATAAATTTAGAGACAAATTTCATTTGAGCGAATTTTGTTTTCGTATTATTGCGAAGTTTGGGTAAAAACGGTATAATTAGTGATATTGACGGGATTCTGTAATTTTGTTACGTTTTGGGGGATAACACTTGATGAAGCAAAGATATAATAGGACAAGGTTTTAGTACGAATTGAAAGCATGAGTTTTTTTTTGAGGAACCTGGTAGTTAGTTCTTACCTTGGACCAGAAGCTTAGCAGTATAGAGTGTTTGGGATGCGGGATTAGAAGCGAGGCAAGTGTATTGACCCGTGTGAAGGGAGGTCAAATAATGGTATTGAAGGACTTTTGACCAAGGATCAAGGGAAGTGATGGAAATGTTGACGATTTTAAGTGTCATTTTGGTATCATCCGGCAATTCCAGAGGATTGTCGTCTTTGAAAAAGGAAAATGTTATGGGTAAATCTCCTTGGGACACTCCACAAACGAGTCGGGACCGAGCTCCTTCTCTAAGACCTTCTTGAAATGCGAAAGGCTCTATTTTTACGGGAACTATAAAAAGAGAGAAACAGAGAGACCAAAACTAAAGAAAAACCAAAAAAATCATACTTACACAGTCAACATCGATCAGAGTAGGAGTAGAACCAGAGAGAGAGAGAGAGAGAAATTATTTTACCCTCAAATGACCACACATGAGAAAATATTATTCTCTGGCTCTACTCCTACCCACGGAAACTATAAATCATTAATCAACTGCTCTTGTATGATTGCCCGCACAAAAGACACAAAAATAAGAAACCAATAATAATATAGACAGCGTAAATGCAAAAGGTACCTCCGAAGTTAGTAATATTGTGTAGTATTGCGTCCATTACATAATTCCACTGAAATATTAGTCTATATATAAAGTCAAAATAACCAAGAACTAAACCTAGTGACAAAACATACGCATAGAGACACAATGCTTCAGAACTATATGTAGCTATTCATAGATTATTGTATAGCATTCATACACAACCCATCATTCACTCCTGACTCGGGTCAATGTAAAAATCCCCACTCATATTCATGGGCCTCAAATGGTTTTTAACCTAAAATTTACTTCAAAAGGCCCATATTAAACATTGGGCCTCAAATGGTTTTTAATCTGAAATTTAATTCAAAAGGCCCATGTTAAACATTGGGCCTCAAATGGTTTTTTTTAACACTCAAGTTCCTCAAAGAGGCCCGTTTTGAGCCATCAATTTTCTCGAAGAGGCCCATATTTTTTATATAAGGCCTCAAATGGTTTTTAAGAGCCTCACTCCAGGGATTTTTACATTTCCCCTTGTTCCCTATACCCATTAGTATAATAATACCTTCCATACATTCAAACATATAATTACACGTACATCCATTCTCAGTTTGATCATTCTCAATAAAATTCTGGCAAAAATAAACACGTCTATTAAGTTGAGGTTAATCTATGGCACATAAATAAAATGTATAGCGTTACAATTACATAGTACTTTCGTAACATCCAAGTATTTAGCAAGGTGCACAACACATTTGAGTTATAATAATAATACATTGTAGACTGTAATGGCTTGGACCATTAATCAAATATACTAGTCAAGAGAGAGAGAGAGAGGGAATCTGGCATGAGAGTGAGATTTGCATGAGAAATTTTTTCGAAGAAAGTCTAATGACATTTCCACATGGTTCATGATGATGATGGAGGTGAGTTTTGTATATACGAACAGAGTATAAGTAATGACGAGAGAGGGAAGGAAAATGATATTTTTCCTCATTCACAATATATCTGTCATCTGTTTTTTCTTTGAAATATTGATTGTTGTGGATTTGAGTATTTTTTTTTGTATATAGTTATGTAATACCGAGAACAGTAAGCTCATGGGAGCGGGAGACGGTGGAAATGGCATCGGACGCTGTGCAGGTGTAGATGCCTGCATGAGACGGCTTAACAGCAGCAATGCTAAGGAGACTGGTGAAGCCATCCGTGTCCAAAACAGTAAATGGAGACTGGTCAGCTAGGGATGGCTTCTTCTCATCAGCTCTACCCTTACTACTTCCACGGAAGGTGGGGGTGGATGGGAAGGATGGAACAAGTTTGGTCCACTCAAGTGTTCCTAGACCCGAGCTGAGTGAGCAGACGAGAGTTACACGCTCATCCTCCACAACCCTGCTTTTCTCAGGGAAGGGAGCAATACGGAGTGGGGCTGTGAATGGTTTGGTAAGTTTTTCCTACTCATCATTTGATCTTTCATTGAATGGTGAAATGACAACATAAAATGCCTTAGAATTTATTCTTAGACACCCATAGCAGCCATTTACGAGCTTAGTCTATATGTGGAAGATCATAAAGATAAAATGCAACTATTATTTTCTTTTACTCTCATGGCTTCCGTCTTACCCACAACATTAACTTGAATATCCCGACGAGCTATTCGGCCTTGGGAATCCCATGCGGAGCAAGTGTATGAACCACCGTCCGAGCTCCGCTCCACCGATGTTATGGTCAGCGTTCCATTTGAACCCACTCGTTGTCGTTGAGTCAGAGGAAGCTTCATACCATCTGCAGACGTAACAAAAAAAAAGAGAGAGAGAGAGAAGGAAAGCAAATGAAATCCAACTGCTTCCTCAAATGTACACAGCCTCTCATATCTCAGGGTATAACATACGTAGAGAGACACTACTATACTATTCCCCGCTCATAAACTTTTCCCACATAATTTATAGCACTTATACGGGAAACTATATAAATAGATGGAAAAACTCAACATACAGGGACCCCACAAATATTTTTCACTTTCACATAAATTCACCCGCCAAAAAAATTCAAAGTTGGGAGAGTTATTTTTCCAAAATTTTTCTCTGACGTTCTTTACCTTTGACGTATTTTCTCGAGTAAAAATGTACAAGTCTTAATTGAACTTGTACAGGTTGAATTTAAAGTTTATAGAAGAAATTTTTCTATTTTACTCAAAAATCGCTTTTTGAAAATACGGGGAAAAATTTGGAGGTCACCCTGTATCTACATGCGTAGGCTGCATAAGAGATATAGGATGAGGGAAGAACAGGGGAGGAATTCCATTTATAGAATTTTTTCTTTCCCCGAGTATATTTTTTTTACTCCTTAATATTTGATGTATTTTCTCCTGACCACTAAGTCTCTTACATGGCAGACTCTCGCTCGAGTCCATAAAATAATTCCCTAGTTCCTTGCATTTTCCTCCTCCGCTCCAAGAGATAGCCACAATAATAGTAGTTAATGGTCAACTAGCCACAAATGAGGCTCATAAAACTACGCGTAGGTAATCCAGTGTACACTTGAAAATGAACGTACCTTTTTCCCAGGATATTCCCGCGATCGGGTAGCCCGAGATGGGGCATTGGATTTCCAGGAATTCTCCTCCTATAGCCACCACAGGTGGGACCACTCGTACCCAAGGAGGCCCTAATAGAATTCCGTAAGAATATTATATATATAAATTTATAGGACCAAGTCTCTCTCCAGAACTTCCCCTATAAATCTTCCTCCTGTAACTTTCTCCACATGAGATTATCTCTCTCCGAGAAAACCTTGATTACATCTACATATAAGGACTGAAAACTTTAGAAAAACTTATGGACTGGAACATATGCACGTACTAAAAACACAACAACATTTTCCATTCTCATTCATTTAATGTTAACCATATAGATTTTTCACTCCTTGGAATTCCTCCTACCCTGAGTGTACACTATCCTTGTACAAATACAAGCTCTTCCTATGTCAATAAAATCTCCTATGAAAATTCCCCAAAAATAGAGAAACACATTCGGGCACATTAACCGTAGGTTAAATAGCTTCCAAATCTGCCCTTACAGCTCCAAAACTTACTCACCGTAGATGTTCAACCTGGAAAAAAATAAATATCTTTTAATTACAGAGCCTCTTTATAATTTCCTTATATGAGCTCTCTCAACAAAATTAGTACATTCTAATAAAGGTAAAGCCAGGAGGAGCGGAAAGAAACTATGGGGAAAATTAAATCTAATTTAAGCTCTCCCCTTAAGGAGGCTAATTAACTCATAAAAAATTATACTCACCTGGCGGAATGTCTCACGGACGCCACGGTGTTTGTGGCAGTGCAGGAGTAAAGGCCACCGTCCTCAACCCTCGTCCCAGTCACATTGTAGTAACTTATAATGTCCCCATGTGAGGTCACATGATCACCCACTAGAATTCTGTAAAGTAAAAAAAATGGTGGATATGTGTGTAAATACATACGAGAAACAGGTGGTATATTGTACATAGGCTTATGGCTAATGGAGCTTCATGACAAATCTATGGTGAAAGTTCCTTAAGAGTTTTCACCTGCTTTCACTTTTCCCTTTTTGAAAATCCAAAAGTTTTGAGAAAAAGTTCCAGCTACTTTCTCCCTACCATCTTTCATCATTACAATGGTAAATGTACTGTGTGGTAGAAGCCTATACATAAATTGTCAAAACTAATGTAGACTCACGTGTAGAGCCACACATACTACTACATCCATTAGCTTGCGTATCTATACGTGACCTGCTGGACTAAAATCCTCACTCCTATTTGATAAACCCCCGGAGAAACTACTACTTCCTCCTCCTTATCAGATTAAATCCGAGTGAATTCATTTCTTAATCAGGATTTTTTGTATAACGTATGATCCTCCATGAATGTAGTGGCACATATGCGAGGGCACGCTTAAAAAAAACTTTCATTTCCCATGACCCTCTTATACCATTTAAATACATGTGTGGAAAAGGAGTCTCGTCATGGCCTCCCCTCTATTTTTATGATAGACACTAAGATTACATCTGAGGCGTTAATAGCCATAAAACTACCGTTTACGCCTATTGAATTTCCTCTGGTCTACTTTTCTCTCTCTCTCTCTCTCTCTCTAAAGATTTCCATCAAGTTGGACCAAATCGACGGGTTTTTATCAAGACGAGAGCCTCAAATCTCCATGTTTTTTCACTTCGTCACGTCCATTCTTATCTCAACTCTCTACTATACGTATAAATGCATATAAACGCGTACCTATTCAAAAGGGATAGCTACGGAAGTAGCTTCATTTTTATGGGATTATATATAATAGGAAAAAAAACTCCCAAGCAAAGACGACGACATGTTTCACATCCACTACTGTGAATAGTAGTGAGGCGGAGCACGTATATCATTCTCACGTAACAATTCAGGAGGGAGAGAGAGAAAATCTCTACAGGAAAAATAAATCCCAGAGAAAAAATGCAACTTAGTGGGAAATTACTAGGCTACATTTCATAATAATCCAAGTTACTTTTAGCAGGGCTCATTACAATCCTCTGGAATTTCCCTACTCATTCCTATACATGTATGAAATCCCTTTTTATTTCTAACTCTTGTTATTTCACGGTCAATTCCACACAAGCGTACGTGCTAGCGCATTCCGTGGTTATTCATAAAATAAGGAGAAAGTGAAAGGATTTAATTTTCCCTATGCTGCTCCAACACTTATTTAAATATCAAATATACCGGGAAAAACCAACTTTTCCGCATCTAACCAATACTCCAATTACACACGAGCAGATGGTGTAAGATTAAATAAGTTTTTATCTAGCAAATGTGATTCGATTTTTTCTCAAGTGATTCTCTGGAAAACTTTCTCCCTCTTCAACTGCTTTTTTTCAACTTGATTTGGATTTACACAAACTATAGCATAGACATTGTGAAAGATAAAATGAGATTGAAGCAAGTATAGGAAGTAAAGAAAAGTAGCCTATAGAGACGTTTATATGTAAAATAACCAGGTCCATAAAAACCATTACCTAGGATCAGGGATGGGAAGAAAGCCATCGATTGTCCACAAGATTTTTGGGAGGGGATATCCGGAATGGAAAACACAGCGGAGTGAAATATCGGGCCCAGGTCCACCCAAAGTTTGGTCGAGAAATCCAAGGAGAAGTCTTGGAGAAGAATCTGAGCATTCATTGAAAGAAGAAGAAGAAGAAAAAAAAGTAGGGGAAAAGTTTACAATTATTGCAAAGATTCTCAATACTCCAACATAATAAAAAGGCTGTGTATAGGACCCACTCGAAAAAAAGAGTCGCGTTTCCAAGGGCTTTCAACTATATAATAAACTTTTTCATAAAAATACTATACAGCTACGTCGCATCCTCCACAAAAAAAGAGTTAGCCTTCGTCCAAAGTTAAAAAAAAAACTGTGAAACTTGAATAAACTGGAAAGTTCTAAAGGAGGAAAAAGTCAGTGTACATATTAATGTATGTACAATGTGGAGAGAAAGCTACAAAATGGAAAAAAGTATGAAGAAAAGCTTTTGCCAATTTGAATTTCTCCCCATCTCTAGGAAATACGTTTATCTAGATGAATGTATTTATAGGAAGAAATATAAGCTTGTAAAAGATAAGAAATAGGTTAATGCTACATGTAGAGATAAATTCAATATGAAGTAGGTTTTTGTATGTGGTACAGAGGGAGGAGGGAGGGGTTAACCTGCAAGTTGAAGTCTCACAGCACTCTGAGCAGATTCTCTCTCCTTCCTTCCAAAGCACTGGTAAATTCCTTGGTCTTCCCTCTGGATTTGAGAAATCTATGCATTTAAATTGAAAAGATAATGTATATGAAATAATGAAGCCATTTGGATAAAAAGAGGCCCATGCAGAGTAATAGAGTACACTTTAAACCTTTTAAGGATAGCTTCATGGAGAGAGAGGGAAGAATATTGGTTATATATTTACTTGGTTTTGTATGTACAATAAAAAAAACTGGGCTACTTTTGAAAATTATATACTCCTACGACTTACTCCTTACTACTATGTACAAAACATACGAGGAGGGAGAGAGCACTTGAAGAAAATGAGAATTGAAAAAGAGCCGACACTCCCAAAATGAGAATTAGGTTGGAAAATTCTCTGGGTCTAGCCTGTCAATTTACATTAACTGTTGAGTCTTATTTTATATTACATCTTTCTTCTCTCTCTCTCTCTTCCTCTCTCCATCGGCCTTTCTCTCTCCCATAATATCCATTCCCTCCTTTAACGTATTCATCGACTTGAAAGGACACACTTTCAACTCTTACTACTTAAGCCATTCAAAGCCCCGGACAAAGGATTTAGAGACAGTTTCTTCCAATTTCGCCACAAGCATTTCCCATTCTCTCTCTCTCTCTCTCCCTCCTCTCTCTCTCTCTCTATCCTTTCTCTGTGAAACCTCCACTTTTGAAACATTACTGTAAGTGAGAATATCCTTCTCTCAATAGAGTTCTTTACGAAACTCTCTCTCTCTCTCTGTCCCAGTTCACTTGGAAGTCTTCCTAACCCTCTTATTCTCCCTCCCTCCCTCACGAGTACATACTTGTAAATATACTTTCTTAAATCTACCACTCCTTTCTTTATTCTTTAAATTCTACACACATGCATACACTCACAATAATTGTACAAAGATGCTATCAAATAAGTTATTGAAAGCAAAAACAATGGTTTCCATAGAGCTTATACAAAAATCATAGGGATTACCAAGTTGAATAAATGTACGTAATAAGGAATGACTTTCTCCAACATTTGGAAGGTGAAAATTGAGAGGGAATTAGGAAGGCATAGAGTATTTAAGAGAAGTGGGGGACTGTGGGAGGAAAATCCAATAAAAATGTAAAAAGGGCTTGATAGAAAAAAAAAGTTTAGTGGGGACAATTGAAAGTGAAAGGAGGAGAAATTATTGGAAGCAATTTAGTAAATGGGGGAAACGAATTAAATATTTCGGTTCAATGGTTTTTTTGTTTCAAGGAGAAAGTTGGAGAAAGCAAGGTGAAAATTCTTTGGGATGGGAGAAAGAGGTAGTCATTAAATAATGGGAGGGAAAAATCCTATGTATAATGTAAAGAGGTTGGGAGAGGGAAAATAAGAGAAAGTAGGGGAGCAAAAATGTTTGGAGGAAGAAAAGAAATGCGGAAATGTAGGATAAATTTATAAAATTGTGAGATGGAGGAAGGTAAATAAAGATGAAGGTAAAAAAGAGAAGGGGAAAGTTTGGAGAGTAAAGGAATGAGTGGAGTAGAGAGAGAGAGAGAGAGAGAAAGGAGAGAGAAAAGTAGGTTAAGTTGCGTAAAAATTACATGTAGAAGAAAATTAAAGATGAGAAAGTTCAAACCTGCAAAACATTATTTGAAAGGAGTCGAAAGCGTCCTCCAGGATTGATAACATTATTGTCCTTGTACCATGTAATGGTGACTGGTAAGTCTGACGACGTGGTGCAGACAATATCCGCAGAGGCACCCAACGGCGATTTATCTTGATTAATGGTAACTTTCACAGAAAAGGACTCCCCACTCACTCGCACGTGATACTCCACGTGGTTCACATCCCCACCAGATGAGTTGGGTTTCGCGTACGAGCACCGATACTGACCACTATGAGCTCTCTTGCCCTTCACTATCACCAATGAGTTACCCACTTTGAGCACGTATTTGTCCATTAAAAAACTAACCAGCTCTAACCACGCTCCCCCATTGAATTTCTCCCATCTGAAATCATCCCAACAAATTTCTCAACACTTGTTGATAAACACACACTTAAATCTGAAACTTTCTCCCCCAACAAATTAATTAGCCAAATTAAATTTATTTTCTTTCTATTTGCTATATACAAATCTAATGGGAATTCAAAAACAACTTAAGTTGTCACACAGCTTCAAGTACAAAAAAAAACAGTCCCCGTCAAAATCCCTCGCCCCTTCATCCCACCAGACCCTTCAGAACCGCCTGTTGTTTGTAAAGAGCCAAAAAGGAAATGGGAAAGCACTACTACAAAGAGATCCAAAGGACGGCTCCCTTTTGGAGCAGACCCGTGAGAATGATAGAAGACAGGGTATAAGAAAAATTAATCAAATGGAGTCAAAGGGACGTTTAAACTGGGATTTTTCTCCGCTTTTATGAAAATTGCCACCTTAAATCAATTTCCCCGACAGCACAATCATAAATCATCAAATGTAATTCATACCTGACAGATGAAGATAAATATCCTCCAACACAATGCAAAATCACAGGTTCGCCCTCATGAACCACTACCGGATCGGGGTAGCGCTCGAGCAGTGTGGGTGCGGGGTGCTCCGTACTAGTTTCTGTGAAATCATCAACTATTTATATGATACAGAAAAAACATGAGTTCCCTCCCAACCTATACACGTGCCTACACACATCTGCTCGCCCTTAAACATATATGAACTCTCCACTTTATTACTTTGAACATTGTCAGCCCTCACAACTACTGTACATTAAATATCAACAGCTATAGCAAGGAATTTTGTTTACCATATGAGCATGTAGTAATTCAGAATGTTATATTTCCCCATGATTTGTAGCACTCGCTATTTTTCTTTATACATAAGAAAACATGGAGAAACTACTGATAAGCGCGATACAGATATTAAAGTAGTATTCATATCCGAGTAAAAATAGCACGAAGCAAAATCATGATTTTTTTACCGACTTTCTCCCTCTTTTTTCCTCCTTCCAAATACGATTGTAATTAATGGGAGCTTGTCAACCGTATCTTGCTCTCAGTACTTGGAGGAAAGGAACATGTCAAAAAAGTAAAGTGGAACATCCAACGGGAATGTTCGGGGAGTCACCGTATAACAAGCATCAGTTTCAAAGGAGGTAGTACATCTTTTTTTAAAGTTGACTCCTTTCACGTGTATATACGTATATGGAGACAGATGGGGAAGGAAGGGGTAAATGGAAAGGGCAGAGAGTACACCAGAGAGAGATGCAAGTCTGGAGGGAAGAATAAGAGAGGGAGAGAGAGTAAGAGAGAGAGAGAGGGAGAGAGAGTTTATAAGAAAAACATTATGTTGTAGGAATATATGTGTGAGGATGGTATGTGAAAGAGTGAAAGATGAAGTGTGGAAGCGTTAGCTAACCATTTGTCATAGTGTGTCATCGTCGTGTCATATCATTTTTATTTGCCCAAGAAGGAGTGTACTGGAATGCCTTGGAGCATGGAACTTTAAAGGAGAGAGAGAGAGAGAGGGAGAGAAAATAGGGAGAGAATTCCACTGAGAAAGTAGTACTTTCACCGACCGTGGGCATATCAAATAATACTCTTGACTGGAGAAAGAGTCTTGCACTGCTTTCTCTTTCACAGACACAAACACACACACACACACACACACTCTCTCTCTCTCTCTCTATCTCTGTCATAGAAAAATACAAACATTGGAATTTACGTATATAGAGACGTAGAGAGTCAAGTTAGGGAAAGCCTTTAGGTAGCCAACAATAGAAAGTCCTACTTTCACTTCAGACATAGTTTCACTGTGTAAGAAAATCTATGGGAAAAATCTGCTAGAGTCTCACATCATACAGTTCTTAATGCATTATTCCTCCTTTAACCAAGCCTGAGTCAGTTAACTCCAGTCTGTTGCGCGGCGATAAGTATTGATTTATAGTGTGTGAATTTTGCACTTTTTCCAATGGGGAAACATGCATAAAGTGAATGGCATTTCAACAAAGTCATCTTCCCTGTTTCCTCTGGTACTTTCTCTCTCTCTCTCTCGCTCTTTCTCTTTTTTTCTTTCTTTCTCTCTCTCTCTCTCTCTTTCCATCAGAGAAAACTTCATCTTATTCAATGTTCAAATGCCACTTTCCCTTTTAATCGATTCCCTTCACAAGTGTAGGAGCTCCTCGCATTGGAACTTTCTAGACACGTTTGTAATCCTTTTATGTTTACGTTTACCAATGCTATTCACATTGAAGCTATATACATATATATGGGGAGTTGTGTAGTTATCGTATGTATTTACGATTCAATTACATTTTTCCTCATATAAGATTTTTTTATATCTATAGGTATAGGAAAATACATTACAAGTTTTCCCATTCTTGTCAGTCTCTGGAAAAAATTTGATTTGGTTTTGAAAACCATTGTAGTAAATTTGAGGCCCGTACAATTATTATGGGCCTTTTTTATAAGCTATTCTTAAACCTATGCACTTTTGAATAGATGATTAACGTGGGTATAGTGCTTCATCAATGATTATAGCGTATATGGTAATGGGTATAATAGTATTCCGGAACGATGGCAAATATGACTAACGAGGGCATTCCAGGAATATAATCATGTAAATAGTAAAATGCTCTCCATCGCAAATTCTCCTTCTTCAGCATCAATGACTAAAGGTTACTGCCTCCAAATCAGCCTCTCATTTGCTACTAATGGAGAAAGCTCATTATCTGATAAAATCCGGAACTATCTGAATATATGAAGAATAAATATTTTATATAAGAAAGTATGAAAATGTAGAAATTGCCAAACAAGCTGATTGAACACAGTGAGATTTTAACTGTCAATTTAAAATTCAAAACTAGTGTGTGTATAATTCAAATGATAGTTTTCCTTTTTTTTGCAACAAGAAAAAAACTTACATTTGTTTAACAAATGATTATATAATTTCCGTGGAAATTTTTTACTCGGTTTGGCACGTAACATCAAATCAAATGTAAATTGCGCCCGTAATAATTATTATTAGGACGCTCGGCTTGGCAATGAACTATTAAAGATATGAGGGGATTTCATAAAGTTAACTGAAGGAGAAGAAAAATAGGATGTAAACGTTAAAAAAGAACCTGAGAAAGTGAAGAAAAAAGGCGGGCTCTGGATTTCTTGTCGGGTGAGTTTATGACGCGTGTAGCAGATGATTTTTGCTCGAGTGTCTTCAGCTTGGAGCCGATCAACGATGAGGTCCCCATTAGGCAGTAGATGGTAACGACCACCTCGTTCACCTTCAATGTCACATAAAAAAAGTGAATATTCCTTTAGTCATCCTTTCACCATTTACATCTTTCAATAGTGTATACTTTTTTCTTATAGACTTTCCCCCCTCAGGCTATACTTTCTCCATGAAAAATACTTTCCCCTCTCAAAGGTTTCTTTCCAAAGAGCTTTCTTTTTACTTTCTCCACATCTCTCTCCCAGACTTACTTACCTTCCCCCTGTTATCTTTCACCCTATAATTTATACTTGGATTTGATTTGTAAGAACCTCGAAGGAAAATGCTTTCACTCAATCCTATACGGAACCCTCAAGCTAGGAAAAAGCTTGGAGACCCTTCAATATTCCTTTATGTAAGCCTTGAGGAGGAGCTATCATTTAGCAAGGGAGTAAACGGAGTAATTGAGAACTCTCATATGTGTCTTAAAGAAAAATAAGTTGGTCCATTTTGAGAAGAAATTGAGAAAGTTTTGTAAATTTCTTAAGAACGTTAAGCTTTATCTATAGAGGGAAAGTAAATGAAAGATAAATGAGTAAAAATGTAATATAAATGTTGGGTGAAAATATGTAAAAGATGAGGAGATATTCTTGATAAAATTCACCTTATATGTTAATGCTATGAAGCTATAACATAAACTAGGAGGTACATATTATGTGTATATATGGGAATGATAAAAAATCCGAGATTTCCTTAAGACTTGCAAGAGTTGAAAAAAACTTGCTCCTTGTTCCGTCTCCTCCTCACATCCTGTGACATGTTTATTGGCCGCTCTGACTTGTGATAGTAAAATTTATGCGCTCACTTTTTGACCCCCGGAACGTAAATAGGTATAAATTTAGGAGGGAGAGGAGGCCAAAGGATGGTTCAATGTATTATCTCATGTGATCTTCTTCCTCCAGCTTGGTTTCTTTATAGGAACCTCAGTCTCCCAGACTATGTTTTACGCTCCATTTATGCAGATATTGTAGAGGAGGAGGAGGATGTGGGAGAAGTGAGAGAGAGAGACCGCTAGTACTGGGAACTCAAAGAGAGAGAGAGAGAGAAAGATTTGACTCTGCCGATTCTATCCATTATCTACATAAATCATCCTCGTTTACCTTCAATTCTCCATCTCTCTCTCTCTCTTTCTCTTCCATAAACCAATGTAATGTAGAATGAAGAAGAGACTAGTGAAGTAGCAAATGGAAAAAAATATATATATGAAGTTGTAAAAAAAATTGGAATGGAGGAAGTAAAGGATCTATCTATAAGGCCAGAATGCCAAGTCGGTTTCCTCCTCCGCTCAAATCCTCGGCATTTATATTCAAGAGAAAGTAGGAAATCTGGAGACTTTAAGCGTCTCTCTCTCTCTCTCTCTCTTTCTTCCTCGGATTCCCTTGATATAAACGCTCTGACTTTCTCCCATGGATCCCCTATAAAAAGGACTTTCTCCTATGACTTTCTCTTAATACTTTTGTATGGGAGAGTTCCTTGCAGGAGCAGAGTTCCTTCTTCCTATGACTTTTGAATAGCTTCAGAGCCTTGGATGGCCTTTCACAAAGAAGATGGATGGAAAGGAGTGGATGATAGGGAGGATGGTTTCTTATATATAATAATATATAATAAAGTAGTACATAGAGGATACAAAATTTCCCAACATACCAGCTATAGAGTGTGGTTTAACGGCAAGATGATGTTGGTCCCACTTCCAGCCCACCACTTCTATAAAATTTCTCCCACCACCAATGAGGTCGATTTCACACTTGATTAAAATAGGAGATATTCTCTGTCTCATTGTTGGCTCGGCGGGCTCCGACTTTACTCGTGCAACCCACTGTTGAGCTACGACTGTAATAAAAAGAAAAAATACCATCAGTCCATAAGCTTTTTCCTTGTCATTCATATTGAGCTCACATCTAGCCTCTAATATAAAACTGGGAGTAATTAATGACAGAGATAAATTCAACTTTAATCAACTCAACTCCCTTTCCTAAATTACGAGTCATTTTCCCTTTGAACTGTCCCTCTCTTCCCCTATTTACTCCTTTCCATTGTACACAATTTATTTTTATATGTCATTTGTCTTGTAGAATTTAAGAGTGTGAGTGTGAAAGGGCAACTTTCGAGTAATCACGTGACATTTTAATTGAACAGTCTCTTTCCTTTTTTTAAGAGTGAAAAAAATCTAGGGAAAGAGCGAAAAAATTCGCTTAAGCATTTTTGTGCATGACTTTTTTCTGCTCTTAAAAAAATTTTTGTCGTGACTTTTTTCACCTAAACAGCATTATTTGTATGTTTTTTATATTGAATAAAAAAGGCAAATATGAGAATTTTTTGGGAGCAAAAATCATGGGAATTTTTTGTTTTGTAAAAGAGACGAAGGTTTCGGATATGTGAGAAAAAACATGAGAAAATAAATAAATAATTTATCATTGTGAGTTATAGAGAATTTGAAGTGGGTGGTAAAAAAAAAGGATATATGTGGTTCCTACCCCTGTGGAGCAATAGATTGTCAATAGAAGCGAGTATTAACCTAGTGACGGTTGGTAAAGCGCCAGGAATGTGTGAAAACTCTTGAGAAAAAAAAGTTTGTAAATAGGAAGGGGGACAAATTGAAATTAAATGCCTCGATCACTCGGAATTCCATGGATAGTTTCTACATGTAGCTACACATTTTTTACCCTTTTTCACTTTGACACGGAAAGAACCATAGAGCACCTCCTCACAATAGAAGAGGAACGCGAGAGTCATCGATCTACACACAATTTAAAATAAGCGGATCAAAGGATTTAGCTTTTCATCGCTCTCTCTCTCTCTCTCTCTCTCTCTCTACTCCCTGAAACTTCATACCTTTGATCCATCTGAATATAACAAGATACCTCTCCTCCTTCAACCTCTTTTTTTCAGTTCACCATTTAGTAACATTCTAGTGTAGTACTACTACTACGAAGAAGAGTACTCCTACTCCAAAGCTCTTTTACCTTGACAAAAAGCCATGAATTTTTCTCTCCTTCCTCACATTTTATAGCATAGCAGCTCTCTTAAGAGAATCAAGACTCCCAAACCTCTCCCTCAATCCACTACTTAGCTGGTTTTCGTAGGCCTTATAAGTATGGTAAAAGGGAAAGACAGAGAGTTAAGGAATGGGACATTGATAAGAACTCACAACTTTCCCACTAAAAATAACGGATAGTTTTCTTTAAAGGCTTCATTGGCATTTCTTTTCCTTATAGCTTCTTTCCACACAACCAAAAATAAACTTGTTACTTTTTTTATGGACACTTTTTCAACCTCTTTCCACCTCCAGCTCTTTCTCTCTCTCTCTCTCTCTCTCTCTCGGTGGTAATGTGATTGTGAATAGAAAATAGCATATAAGATAACATTTATTCTATCTAGTTTCTCCATATGTGTTAAAAGTAAAAAACTAAAGGACTTATTTGCATATATAAGTATAGGGAAATGTAAGGGAGGTGTAAAAACCAAAAGATGTTTCATAGGCTTTGCTAAATTGAGTAGAGGAGGGATGTGTTTGTTCCTTAGTGTATAGGCTGTTTGTGTGTGTGTGTGTGTGTGTGTGTGTGTGTGTTTATCTCATCTCATAAAAGTAACGATGTCGTGAAGGAGAAAGCGGATGCTGCACTCACCCAAAGCAGAGCCTCCCTGCTTGAAAGGAATTACATGGGGAAGTACAATAATGGAATTTGTTCAAGTATGTGTAAGTCAACACCTTTTGGAGGACAAAGCTCAAATGATAGGACGGAGTAGAGTCTCTCTAAGTGCTTTTCAAATGACAAACTTTATAATATTCATAAACATTATGTTTCCTATAAACAAGGCTACGTGTCTATCATCCGGGATTTAAAAGGGAAGATTTTCAATGCTTTCCCCAATGCTCAAAACTGTATAGCTTTTATACGTGGATATTTATGCATGTGTTTTAGCACTTGTTAGTATAGGGAAGAGACGTAGGATTCAACTGTGTAGGAATGGGAAGTTCAAGAAGATGTGTGTTTAGAACTGAATGCGAAATGGTATTAAATTTGATCCACTTACCGGCTCGGATATGCACATCTCTGGACCTGAGAGTCCCAGCAGAGCTTGTAGCTATACATCTATATGTAGTTGTGTGTAAATCCTGTTGGGAAAATGGAGTTAATGGTTTAGATTAAAATTCCCTTGAAAACATTTCCAAGTCATTTCGTAAACATATATTTTCATATTTGATTAACCAGAATGTCACTTGGGTGATTTCCTTTACTTTCACTACATTTGGGATGCGCACACTTGGAGCAAAAGTTTATTATCATGGGAAAGAGCAGGAGGAGGGCTGTAAACAAAGAAGATTATAGGACATGGACCTCGACGTGAGGAGTCAATAGGAGTGAAGGGAGTGGGGGTAGGTGCACTTGTGTAGGATATAGATGGAGTGACGGGGGGAACAAATTCCTAAATCCGTATTGTCACTTCAATTCCATCTGAAGACATTATACGTTGGATATTATAAGAGGGAGAGAGCAAATGGAGAAAGTGACTTTCACCCTTAAATGAGTTAGTTGTTGTGGAAGAAGAAGAAGATGAAGAGGTGGGCTGTCATCATACATTATAGTTTGAGTATGAAAAAATAAATGGTTTGAGAGGAGGAGGAAAGATGAGAGTCTATACCTGTCTATATGCGGCAGGAGGGAAAGAATGCAAATGCAACGTTCCGTTTGGGAAGACTGTTCGGAAAGCTGCAATATTTTGGAGGATTTTGTTGTCTGGTCCAAGCCAGTGGATTTGTGGGGATGTAAATCCTGGTACGGTTGATGCTTGACATCTGAATTATTCAAAGGAGAATTAGCCCTGAGAACTCTTGTTGTATCTACTCAACATCAAATTTCTCTTTCCCACAATGTTATACATAATACATACATATCTCTTTCGGATTAGAGCATGAACATTGAGATGTTAAGGAGTAGAAGTATTTTGGAGCTGTAATGGTGAATGGGGCAGAGGAAAAGGCAATTTGTGGGAGTAGTAGCATAATTATTACATACTTCTTACAAGCAAACATACGTTGCTGTCACTCCCTGACCTAGGGTTTTAAATTTTTTTTCAATTTCGACCTTCGTAATAGCGCTTTTTGGTACGTCATTCATCTGAATATTCAATCTTTGGTATTGTAAAAAATTAATGTAACCTTCATTTTTACTATATTTAATTAGGATTTTACAAGGGGATTTTACTTCAAAGTATACTAATAATGGACAAATAAAGTACCTTCATTTGAATGTGATATTCCTGACAGCCCCGCTCTGTTAATAACGACGATAATTGAATTTTTTTTCAATCCAAGCATTTTTACCTTTTAGTGCGTTTCTTTCCGCAAAATATCACTTCATAAACTTGGAACATGGTAATAAAATCCTAGTGGTAAAATCCAATTCAACTGTGATGGTTTAATTAATTTTGGCAATACCAAAGATTGATTCTACGATATACAAAATTGATAGCTATAAAATAGGCAGTTTGTTTAAAAACATGAGACCATTGGTGAGGGGTGACAAGAACAAATGTTTGCTTGTTAGTGTATAGACCAGATATAGCGGAGAAAGTTGAGATATTAAGAAGGAAGGAGGAGGATGACGTTACATAAAGTTTAATCAAAAGAACAAAGATTTTCAAATTAAGTTCACTTCCCTAGCTCTGACTTTGATGCACCTGACAAACACTCCTCAAATTTGAAGAGTCTTTTGAAGTTTTATCTTGGGGAGCCAGGGAAGCAAACTAGGTTAGCTCACGTCACATGACTCGGGAGTGAGGAGTGTGACAGAGAAGGAGAGAGGAACCACAAAGTATCAATAGATCAGACAAGTTTTCAAATCAAACTTTACTCACGGGATACTGACTCCCATTTCGTTGAGGAAATCAACTCGGTTCGGTGGTTCTTGAAGAAATACCGGAAGTGTGGCTTGCCGCTCCGTCAAAGCCAACAGCCCTGTAGAGAAACATCGGATATTAATAATTACGTATTAGATTGGGTTTAAAAAACAAAAAAAACACACATCCAGCCAAATATTCCTAGGAATTTCAAACATAACTTTCTTTCAAGCTCATAACTTTCACCTCGTTCCAATTCTCCGGATTTCTAACCCTCAAAAATATTCGTTCATTGTTTTAAAATGGAATTTTATACAACCTCAACGTAACTCAACCTTGAATTTAAAACCAATGAATAAATATTAACCAAATGGAATACGTAACCTTAACCACGGACAATGTTTGAATGTAGTTTTTAGAACTTTAATACTTTTAGCACCTCCCCTCATAAGGAGAGTCCCTTCAAAAAAATCCTATTATTTCCTTTAAAAAATTCTCACTCCCACTCATAAGGAGAGTCCCTTCAAAAAATGCTATTATTTCCTTGAAAAAATTCTCACTCCCACACGTGGAAGGAATTCACTATAGGAAATGATGTTAAAAAGTTAAGAAATCTTTAAGTTCATCTCTGTGCCACACAAGGAAAAAGTACATTAGTAGAAAAAGCCCTAGGGACAGAACCTCAATATATGATCTCCTTCCCACGACTCCCATTTGTAATTAAAATCATGTCCTCTGAATTCAACTCCAAGGCAACTTCTGCTCTTCCTAATGTGTGTGTCGTCCTTATGCGTGTAAAATAATTAAATAAAGTCATTTTCATTACAAGGAATTACTAAAATTAGAACGAGAGATAATTAAGAGTTGGAACTATTTAGCCTCCTCAATAGTCCATGAATATGTGCTTCAAAGTAGTCCCTCCCTTGGAAACATCAACCTCTCTCATTTTGCATGCGATGCATGAAACCACATTCCCTATGTATTTGTATATGTACAGGTTCATTGTATGTACGAGCGCTACAACGAGTCTATGAGAAAATGAGAGCTCTAAATATGTACACTGATGCTCATGACTGCTAAACAGTTTAAACACATATGTCGTGAATTTTTTAAACTTCTCCCTTGGCACCTCAAATTAGCAAGGTCTGTTGAAGGCTCAATTAGATTAGAGTCGCTATAGGACGATAGGAGAAAGTCAAGTAGTGGAGAAAATTCTTGGTTGTCATGAGAATGTACAAATTGATAGGCTCCTGCATATTTTCCTAAAAATTCCTCTCTGCACATGATGGATGGAAAAAATTTGGATTTCATAAAAAGCGTACCATGCGAAAGGTGGTGAGAAAAGTTAAAAAAAATAATAAACTTGAACTCTTAATAGGTGGGGAGCTCTAGAGAGAGAGAGAGAGAGAGAGAGAGAGATGAGCTTAGAAATCCATTTACGTAATAAAATATATAAATTGAGCCTAGTGATAATTCAATTTGGGAAATGAAGACACATCGTTGCCCTATAACGTTCACTGAATATCTAGAGATGAGAAGTAGTTGGTGTGCATCCATGTTTAGCCATTAACTCCTTTTGCGGGAGAGGGGTTGATCAGTGTGGCGAGAAATGGGATGAGAGAGAGAGAGAGAGAGAGAAAGTAAGAAAAAATGATAATCTGAAGTGGAAGGATTTTGTAATTTAATGTGGTTCGTGTGGTGGTGGTGGTGGGTTTATGTGTGTGAATATGTTGAAGGAACCTGGAAATGACTACGAGCCTAAGTAAACTCTTCATTGCTCTTACTCATCGCTGAAATAATTTCCCAACTTGTAAAACTCTCTCTCTCTCTCTCTTAGCTCCCAGGGTTTTCACTCTCACTCCTTTAACATTACCCCATCTCTAGATTCTCATCCAAACGTGCTCTTCTCCAATCTGTTTCTTAAAAAGCTTATATAGAAAGTTTCTCTCTCTCTCTCTCTCTCCACCCTCCCCCCTTAATATCATTATACAAGAGACTGGAATTACTCAAGATCCCTATGCTATACTTCTATATGGAAAGTGGAAAGCATAAGTTTTGTCAAGGACTCAAGGAAAAAGGGAGGTATATTTTAGTATTAAAGGAAAGGAAAGAAAGCAGAGTAAGATTTTTTATCACTAGAAATGCAAATAATCTTTATATATCTTCTTCATTTCCATATATGCTTCCCTCCCTAAATCTTAACACACTTATCGTCTTACGCACAAGACCTGCTATTATTTTCCATTTGTACAGCGTCCTTCAAAATTATTAGCCCTCTTCAGCTCCAAAATAGACCTAAGCTCAGAATGTCACCATCATGTGGATTCGCGTGCTATATGGGAAATTAGAAAATGGAGGTGAAAATATGCGAGTGGAAATATTATCCCTGTCAATTACTATATTGTAGAAAGAAAGGAATTGTGAGTTTTTAATTTTTAATTTCTTTCACTACAGGAAAAAATTTTTGAGAAGAGAAAATATACTTGGGTATTTCTATAAAGAGAGAACTTATTGAAAATGATAATTCTCCTGTTTCCAGTCAGGGTAAGATAATTTTTGCATACACACATTTTCCGAATCTGTTTTCATTACATGTGATGATGTTAGAAGTAGACAAAAGTTTTTTGACACCCTCCAGAGGCTCATGATAACTGCTGGAAATAAAAAAAAAACTTGATAGAATTTATGGCTAAACTTGAACATTTAGCTAAAGCTGGGAAAGAAAAAAAATGTGGCAAGGATTGCTTTGTGTTAATTGTAAAAAAATTAATTCGTGCCATTCGGTTAAAGCCTCTCCATACCCTCAAAGTATAAAGTGGTTTTGGCCTCAAGAGCACTATGGGATGAAAGAAGTGACTGGATTGAACTTCTTTATCTCCACAGACTTTCTCCAGTATAATAAGGTGTATTTTACCATTTAGTCCGGAGTAATGTGGTAGGAGGAGTGTGTATATAGGAAGGAGAAAAGGACGGAAGTGTATAGCTTCCGGACTATGGAGAGAAGAAAACGTCTAGAATTAGTACAAGACGAAAAGACAAGGAAGAGAGAAAGAGATCTCCCTGTCCGATATTTCCTCTTGTAACCTTCTTATATAAATTCCCTCAGCCCAACTTTCCTTTCCTCCAACAACAGACAATGTCCTAGAAATTCCCTTACTATTTCCCCAATGGATCCTCACAGTTTGCGCCTCTACTTACAAATACATATATACACTTCTTGTGGGTATAAAGAGGGAAATCAGGAAAAGTCTCTCCTTTAATTTTACTCCATTTCCAAATCCCTACTCTCCCTTTTCTTTCTTACACACAAGAGTCGAGTGTGTAGGAGTGAGTTGTAGGAGTGTCTTGATTATATTTTTAAAGGAGGGAAACGAGGAGAGAAATCTTCTCCCTAAGTCGCTCGCCAGAGCTCCCGACTTTCCCAATAATTTAATCTGTTTCATCTGTCTGGGTGATGTAGATAATGTTAGTCAGGAGAAATGGTCCAGAAGATATACTTTCTCCCAACTTGGCCCCTTACTCCTTCCAATTATGCAAACTGACAAGGACCAAGCCTATCAAATATACATCAGAGTACATGGAAAACTTTGCATAGTAAATAATCTAGAAAAATCTCTCCTCAACCTATACTTTCACCCATGTTAGAGAGAAAGGGAAAGACAGAAATGAGGAACACTTGTTAGGGAAAAACTATCCCAGGATTTTCATTTTGACATGTAAAAACCAAGTAAAGAATTTGAAAGAAAGCAAGACAAAATTTACCAAGTAGAAAAATTAGGTTGATGGGAGGAAATTTAAATTTGCGTGAAATTGAACGAAAAATATTTATCTATTCAAAATATAAAAAATCAGTGGAGAAAATCCATGTAGCTTAAAAAAGCACTTTAAATCCCTTGGTTTCCCTTAACCTCAAACTGCGCTCTCCTCCTTTTGCCCGGAGAAAGTTATGATTGAGGAAGTAAAACCCACATAAGTCATAATGGTCCACTATTACGTACATATGGGATGGATAGGAGCGGAGGAAAGTCAGTTAAATCAAGGATGAGAAACCTCAATGTAGCATGACGAAAAGAGGGGGAACGTGATGAGAAAAGTAAGAACTACTCAACGGGGATGGAGCAACTCGGAGAAAGCTCCGCAAAACTCCTTTATTATTAATGGACTCAGATTATCAGGAATGAAAAGGCGCTACATTTAAAAGTCGGAATTAATGACTGTTCTCCTCTCATTCCCTCTAGATACTTTTTACTCTCCATGAAATATCCTCCTATGATATTCAAAAACTCCCACAAAAAATTCTATCCCTACCATAAACATATACACAAAAAACGCAAGTGAAAGGAAAGCCCAAGAAATGGATTTTTTGGAGAAAGCTAGAGAAAGCACGTAAACAATTTTTAAGGGGAAAATAAATGAGACTTTCTCCTCTTGTGCGAAAATTATATACAAAAGCACATGACATTTTCCTCCTATCATTGTTTCAGTCCAATATACTATTCCGTTGAAAGCAAATACATATAGGATGGAAGCTATACATATAAATTCTTAGTGAGTTGTGTCGGAAATAGTAGAAAATGCGAGACATCCTTATTTGTCCAGTTTTTAGAGGATGACGGGCCTCGGCATTGTAAGAACTCATTCTGTTATAAGTACCTCCACACATTTTTCATATAGACACTATAAAAGCGTATGTGTTTACGTGGAACGATACAACTCCTGAAGCTCAAGTATTTTTTCCCTTGTAGTGGATATTATTATAGGAGAGGGAGAGAGAGAGAGAGGAAAGTCATGTGGCTAGGATCGTCTTTAGGGATTTAACCAACTTGTTCCTGAGCCGTGAAGAACAATCCGGAAAGGACTTGGAGCAGAAGGCAGCTTAAGAAATCAGCGAGATAAAAGAGATTCTTTCTCCCTATACCATATCATTGGAGAAAGTCGGACCACGTACATAATGCATTACATTCCTAAATGAGTATATGCCTTAAACAATACTATTTTTCCTAACTCACACACACACACACGTAGCCATTACCTCCCAGAATAGTGTGAACAGCTTTGGATATCCGCTCCTATGAATCAAGACTTTCTCCTCATACCCACGTATGTACATACATACGTATGAGGACCTCTCGAAAATTCCACCCTCTCAACCTTTCATTGACGCGTCTCTCATCTTTCTATCCTCGTATATATCAAAAGCAAGTGTTACAAAGACCTTGTTTCTCTGAAGGAGACTCCTCCTCCTAACAAATACACACTTGACTTGTCACATATCCAATGTCGAGTTGATTCCTCTATAGCTCGAGAAGAGAAAGGAGGGTGAAAGTAGAGGAAATGCTCTTTAAGGTATTGGTATAGCCTTTTGGATCTCATAAATTAAATTCCAATCAGGCCAAGGGTCTTGCACAGAGGAGAGTGTATAGTGTGAGAAACTGACTGACACACAAAGATTAGCTGGAAATGATTTCATTTTAACTCATCCCTTTTTCTCTCTTCAGGGCTTGAGTAAAAGGAAAACACCTTTTATTTGGTGTACTTACAAGCAATGTTAAGAGATATAAAGATACTTGCCTAGTTTTTGCTCATTTGTAGCTCTAGCGTATAGCAAGGGTAATCCATAATAAAGGAGAAGAAAACTATGTGAAATCAGTGAGTGAGGTTACGTCAAGGGAAGGGAAATCTAATTGTTTCTAGTTTAGTTGGAAGGTACTCCTTTTTTTTCTCTCACTTTCTTTTTCCCTTCCTCTGATCGTCAGCGTAGTGAGAAAGAATTGGAGAAGGACAGGAGCTTAAAGGAACTATAGTTACTTTTCTCTTCTCCCCTACTTTCTCTCTCTCTCTCTCTCTCTCTCTCTCTCTCTCTCTCTCTCTCTCTCTCTCTCTTCCTCCCTTTCTCTGAACCAAGAAGTGGCCTAAAAAAGAGATAGTCACAAAGTGTGGAAAGGTATTTGGAGAGAAAGTTCTTTCTTTTTTGTTCGTGAAAAAATAAAACAGCCAGGTTTTTGTTTGTTTGTTACACTACTACTACGAGGAGCAGTAGAGCACTTCTTTCCCATATCTTTTTCATTACATATATATACACCCTGATATTTCTCTTGACTTCTCTTTTTTCCCTACACATAAAAAAATACCTCTCTCAAGCCGAAAGGTTACTTTCCCCGAAAAGTTCCCAACTTTTAGTTTCTTTCTAACGAGCATCTCTCACACTTTTTCCTCTCTCTCTCTCTCTCACTCCCTACTCCTGATTTCCCTTCAAGACTTTGCCCGTAAGGGAGATTAGACTTTGTGAAATCCAGGGGCTACTACATACCTACCAATGCATAATCCTTGACTAGGAAAAGCAGAGCCTCTCACTCTTCTTCAGAGCTTCAGACCATCCAAGCAGCTTTTACATATGTTTTAAGTACTAAAAGTAGCGGAGTAGTTCATGAGAGTCTCACATTCTTTTAAAACTAGAGCTTCCATCCATTGACCCACCTACATTGAAAAGGTATTTTTTCTTGTGTAGGAAAAAAAATTTATCATTGGAATATTTTATTATGCAAAGGTACTGGAATAGTGAAGAAAAAGTATTTCAAAGAATAGTGGAGGAAATAATAAAAATGTGACAAGGAGATTTTTTAGATAAATTTTTGACATTTATTTCTATAGGGAAATGCATACGTGGGATTGGAGGAATTGCAAGGAGGAGAAAAATATTTTTGGGGGAGAAAATTAATGATTTTAAAAATGTCTTTTGGCAAGGACGTCTAATGCGACAAACTACAGATGTTTGATGTTTGAGGAGAAGAAATCAGTCAGTTTTTCTCAGGACGACGTCACGAGGAGCAAGTTTGAGGAGGAGAGTAGAGAGTAGAGAGAGAGAGAGGAAGGAGTGTTCTTGCGATTATAAATACAAAGAGTGCAATCATTTTTTCCTATACCCTTGCAGAAATACACATGGGTGTAGTTCCACGTGCCTCCATGCCCAATATGTAGGTAAAGGTTGGATATATGTACATGTGAATAAATGTAGAGGCATAGAATCTAGGCAGAAAGGTAATTTCAATAGATCTCCTTCCTTCGTCCTATGCTTGTAAAGGTATAGGGAGGGACACAAGCCCAACATCAAATTCAGCCTTACCCAGTTGTTTACGCTTGAGCTGCTCCAAGTGGAAACCACATCTTTGTTGTGAGCGTGTGTGTGTATATAAGCATAATAAAAGTACGTGGGTATTTATTTACATAGAGAAGTGTGTATGTTCGTACTTTTATCATACATCACATGTGTACTTTTGAACATTCATCTCTATGTATGGATGAAATGCACCTGCGAAACAAACTTTGATGCATTGCATCCATCCTGGCTCTTATATTCTTCCTCGCTTTGTAGAAAGTACAGAGAGAGAGAGACCCAAAAAGGAATCTTTCCCCTTTCAATCCAACGTTGTTGGTGGTGGTTGGTCTCATGTGACTATTTCTAAACATCAATATTTCCAAAATTTATATTCTACTGATACTGTCAGCTGGGACTTGTAAGCTCAAACTTGCTCCCATCATGTACTAGCTTGGCGCACATTTAACATTGAAAGTGAACTTTTCCCTTGCCCAAGCAGGGTGAAAGTGAAAGCATCCGTCAAAAATACAAAGTTTTGGCTGGGACTCAAAACCTTTATTCTTAACCAAACCAACGAGCCCATATAGAAATGTGTGTATAGATGTGCGTTAGAAAGTGTATATTAAAAATTGAGCTCAAAATAGCATGATTTATCCATTGAACGTCCTACGAGTTCACTATCAAAATAAAATTAGCCAGTAGCACTAAACTTTTGACATTCATGTGATAGATTCACTTTGAAATTTTTTTCCAATCATTTCCCATTGAAATATAAACGTCATGACTTTTCCTATACGAAAATAGTTTTTTTGAGCTTTGAAGACGAATCCATTCGCTCAGCACTTGGTTTTGCAAGGGAAATTCAAGTAAAAATTCCAATTTACTCGTTTAGGAAAATCTCTCTTGAAAGAATTGGGATTTTTACAAAGGGTATGAGCTATATATAATATTTATGTGTAAAATGGTACTAAAAATATGGGTCGATATAAAAAACAGTGTAAAATTGGCAGTTTTGTGGAGAAAGTAAGACAAGGGGAAAAAGTGCGACCGGAAAATCATCAATCTCACCTGTGAGAAGGAAATCGATGGAGAAAAGTAGGTGATTGTGTATTCAAAAGGGCAAGAGAGAGAGAGAGAGAGAGAGGAAAAATCATTTTTCTATGCTCATTGTTTCTCTATAGGTACATAATCGTGACGTATCTTTTTCTCATGACCATGCATATATGTAAGTAAAATAGAATCCAATCTAAGAGCATAGAGTGTGATGTAAGAAAAAGGTAATCATGATTGTCATCAATAACATTTTAATAATGTAGATTCTATTGTGGGGAGAAAGCATGTCATGTGATGTACTTCCTCATAGATCGGACCCCTGAGGAAAGGGGGAGAAAGTGGAGAGAAAGTGGAGAGAAAGTGGAGAGAAAGTAAGGGAAAGAGAGAGAGAGAGATGAAAAAAGAGTAGAGTTTTGTAAAAAGTTGATTGAAACGTCGGATGATAATCAAGACTGATAGAGGAAGAGATGTGAATAATGAAGGTAGCTCAGGATGGATGGATAGATGAAGAGTTTCTTTTCAGATTCTTATTCCATCGTCGATAATAATCTCCACATCACTTTTCATAATTGAAAGGAACGAGCGGAAAGTTTCAACATGTCTTTCTTTCCTCACTTTCTCTCTCTCCCCCCCCCTCCCTTCCCGTTTCTCTCTCTCTCTCTCTCTCTCTCTCTCTCTCTTTCTATCCATACTCCACCACTTCTTCTACCTTTTTCATCATGATTTTATTTTTTCCACTCCTCATAAGAAAAACAGCTTGAAAATCATACCCTGTCATGGAGACACTTTTTCCAAGACATAACTCCACTCAGGGAGAAAGTACCCAAAGTTTTCACACTTACATCCGTCCATTTCCCACCAAGCTAAAATCACCAACTTTTGTTTTTTAGCTTTCATTTAATATTGCAAACCTTAAAATGCTCCTGACTGCTTTCACTTTGGCATGTACATTTAAATTCTATAAATTCCCATTGGTTATTTCTGCAAAAAATATCAAATTTAGTGAAATTGACATTTTTCAATATTCCCCAATAATTTTTACCTAACTTTTACATAGCAATAATAATTACGTGATAAAAAAATTCTTTGCTGAAATGACAAATTCTTATTTAAAATCAAACCAACCTCCAATAATTGTGAAATTTTCGTGCGTCAATGATTTTTTTTCTTTTAGAACCTTTCAGAATCACTTCTTGGCTCCAACCCATGCTTTTCCTTTCATTAACTTTAGCTTTTCTTATGGGAGAAATGACATTTATGCAAGGGTTCTGCCGGGCATGAATGATTTTTAAGCCTGCACAAGATACGTAAAAACAAAGAGAAAGTTAAGTTTGAAAAAGAGAAAAAACAGGTTTTTTTTTTGTTTTATTCTTAAGTGAATAGGAAACATTTCTCGTGCATATATCTTTTCACTACTTTTGTCAACTTCTTTTCCCGTGAATGCTTTATTCTGTTTTCTTCTTTCTCTCTCTCACGCTCCCACTTTCTTTTCTCTTCCTCATCTCTTATTTTCTTTATGTTCCTTTTCCCTCTCTCTCTCTCTCTCATATATTTGTCCTAATTTTTTTCACTTACTTTCACCCTGCTTTCACTTCTGCTCTATATAGTCCCCCCTTCGTTAAGAAAAAGTTGGAGTAAAAACTGAAGGAAGCAATTAAATTGGGAAAGTTGTGTGAAAGTTGGAAGAAGGTTGACTATACTAATGTTATAGCTATGTATAGAAAAGTTGATCAACTTTTTCATAATTTGAATTATTTTCAATGCTCATCATCAGCCTCAGAGTTTATACATAGAGAGTAATGGTGCTAATTTACATATCTCTTCCACATGAATGCTCCCCTGTCACGAGAAACTTTCTCCCAACCACTTTGTCATTCCCTTTACGTATATCTACAATCTATATGGATAGAATGGAGTGTAGGAGTTCATTCAGGTGAATGTACATAAAATTTGCCAAAAATCTTTTTCATTTCATTGGGAAAGAAATTTAATAAGTAATTTGGATATAATAATAATTATCGCGGGTTGGTCTAAGAAATTATAGGAGAAAGTCACTTGGAAATTGAATAAATTCATTGTCTTTTATAGAAGAAGAGGAAAATTTTTTTTTTTTGGGAAAAAAGTTTTGCTTTTCTTTTTCAAAATTGCATTATATATTCGGGAATAAAAATCCTATTCGGGGGAAGATAATTAAGAGGGATATGTTTGGAATAAGAAGTAGTTGATTATAAAGTGTAGTTTTTGCTTAATGTACAATTTCCTATGTAAGTAGAGATAAATTATCGGAGCCCTATATAATTTTCTAGTATAAATGCAAATTCAAAAATGGGAAGAGTTCGGGTGCATATAAAAAAGCCCAGGGTTTTATATTTCAGGATATTTTATAGACAAAAGTAAAATGTATTGTACATGGAGGTTTTTTATGGGGAGAAGAGAAATAGCACTAAAATATGGGAAACTTCCCATATAATTTGTTACACTTGGAAAAAAAGTAGGGTGAAAGTGTTCGGGTGAAAGTCCTTGGAAATATTGTAAGAATTTTTCCCGAATACAAATTGTAGTGTTGAGTTTTTTCTCCCTGCCTTTTTAATGAATTACTAAATAACTGTTCCAACATTAAAAGGTTTTTTTTGTTCAATAAAAATTTAATGCCTACGATATTTCAAAGATTGCCCTATGTACGAGGGATACCAATGCTCCCCAAGCTCCATGAGCAATAAGCCCTACATTTTTTCCTGAGAACGCTGAGAGTAATACTCCCCGTCCAAACTTTAAATCATGTTGGGGTAATAGTAGGGAAAGGAAGGAGAAGAAACAAAGAATCGTTCCCCTGAGCCACATTTGCCTTTGCATAAAAATTATATACAAAAACTTTTCCTATACACAGACACACACACACACAGAGAAAATGTATAACTTTACCTAAAAGATCAAACCTCTGATATTTGAGCATTTTTTGTGTACGTGGAATTTCAAGGAAAAAACTTTCCCTTAGAGCAAGGATGAGGAGGTGAATGGATCTGTACTTAAGGAAAGGACAGTTGGACGAGGATTACTTTAGAGACCATGCATCTTGCCCTCCTATGTAGCCAACTTCACTTTCACCCACATTGACGTAGAGGGGAAAGTAAAAAGCAAGTGAAGAGGAAAGGAAGAGCTGGGACAGGACAGGAGAAAGTCCTGCCTTTGGGAATCCCTGCCCTTTGTTGTATTTTATTCAAGGAAAATAAAAGGGAGTGGAATATGAAGAAGAGATTGCTTTCCTTGCGTGTTTTTCTCTCTCTCTACTCGGATGTATAGTAGTAAGCCCTAGAAAGGGAAGAATTTCAAAGAGAAAAGTGTCCTCACACATGGAGGGATGAGAATTGGAGAGAGAGAGAAAAGGTCCAAGCCACAAATCAAAACTGTAATAACACACAAACTTCTAAAATGCAAGGGAAGGGTCCACTGGTCTTTCTCTTGCTTTCTCTTTCTATCTCTATACAAAATGCAAATGTAAGTATGGAGAAAGTAACACAACATAAATATCTTCCTCACTTTTCTCACTCGTTTCCCCCCAAAATGACCATATTTTTACACAATCGGATTTTCTCCCATTAAATCCAAGTGTGCAAATTGTAATTTTCTCTCCGCTATACTCCAGCATATAAATATCCTGGAGTGAAGTGTATATTGAAAATATATGTAGAAAATCCCTCCGTGTGTAAATACGTATGGAGGATGACACCGTTAAATGAGATTTGGATACGCATTTTATGCACAATGCCCATATGAAAGTGAAAGGAAAGAATGGTATTTACGTGTGGCCTATACAAAGGAATGGAGACAGCCGTTGAGGACGGAGATTTTGTTGGACATGTTTTGATCCTTCAGTCCCAGTCCGGATTGTATAGTAACGTGTAGTAAACGTGCGTGTGTGTGTGTCATATGAAAAGACTTTCCTCAACCATGGAAAACATTGGAATATTGTTGAACTGGCTGCGGTCGAAGGAAGGAGGAGTAAATGGATAGAGAGCGTTTTAGTTGAAAGAATGGAGCACCCAACACTTTCTCTCTCCTCTTTTTTTACATTTATAAATGTACACATACATCAGCCAGGACCAGCTCCTCCCTCAGATATATCCAGGGAGAGAGGAGTTTAGCCTAAGACACCCCACCATATTTACCAGGAAGAAAAGGACCAAAGATATTGTTCACGTCATCTCAACGAATACGTTTATTTCTCATGAAAGGAGCCTACATCCTCTTAAACAGGAATCTAGTTGGGTGTGTTGAGCACGTAAAAATCTCATCCTGACATTCCTCCCTCATTCCTTCTCTCTCCCAACAATACTCTCCTGCTCTGTTATATTCACATATAAATGTAGCTCGAATTATTACAGCTATAGGATTTTATATGAGAATTTTGGTCCATTAGAGATCCTATCCTCCTCCTCCTCCTCCTCCTCCTCCTCACCAGTATTTTCTTCCCACTCGCATGCAAACATATCTCGCTCGTTTAAACACAGCTTTCACATTACGATTGCGAGAGTAAATTTCTCAGAGGTCAAATGGGAGTTTACTCAGAGTTAAGGCACATACATTTAACATTCTCGAAAGTCATTTCATGTAATTCTTGGAAAAAATGAACGAGTGCCGGAGGTTGGAAATCTCTTTCAAAATAACTTTCCCGGAAAGGATGCGCTAAAAAAACAAGGGATATTTTTACAAGTACAATAATTTTGGCAGTTGTGAATACTAAAAACGTGTCAAGTAGGAGGAAAGAGCGGATATGAGGGAATTCCTAAGAAGATGAGAGGTGAGTGAGCAGAAAAAATTACCTTCCTAGTCATTCCCATTCGCTTCCATCATAGCTCAGCCCTACTTTTACTCGAGAGAAAGTCATGTGAGAAAACAAACCTCGCTTGAGTTTAGATTGCCGAATGCATTTCATAACCCAACATTATGTGCTCATCTTTTAATGAGAGTGCTAATAAAACTCTTGCAAAACAAGGCAAAGGGAGGATCACTTTCAGCGAAGAAAAGCTTTTGAGGTGCCTTTTACCGGTGCGGTGGGGAAAGTTCCAGAATTTGGAACATTTTGCACATAAGAGGCCAAAGTATTTAGTATGTTTTCCACACCAACAACCTTTTCACACAAGTACATAAGTACATGCATGAGGGAAAGAGCGTGCTTGCATTATTTCACTTGTGACGTGAATATATCCTGTTGGACGTGAGGAGAGACATTATTTGCGGAGGAGAAAGTCCTCATTCCCCTTTTATACCTTGCTCATATACGCGCTCATAAGCATGCACGTCATGCTTTCACTCCGTGTCTGATTTAACGGACAAAAGTTACAGACAACGTGAGTAACTGTGAGATTGTGAGAGAGCTGAGTTAATGTACACACACACACACACACAAGCAAAGTGTATATTTTTAAAGGAGAAAGTCAAAAGAAAGTGAAATCCAGAAGGGCGGACAAAAGGATGGAAATATGAAAACCTGATTCTTGGAGTTTTTGTGAAAGAAGGGTAGAAATGAGAGAGTAGAGGATGGATTTAAGTATGAGAGAAAACGATCCTTTCATCAACTTGAGATTATAACATTGTCTCCTTTTTTGAGACTCTAATAAGTCGGAGTGAAAGCAGCCGCCGAGCTATGTATTTTACTTCAGAAGAGACAGTAAGGCTGGTTCTTGAAAAAACGTGCGGGCTCGACTTGTTACATAGCACCCTTTCAACAAACTGCCAGCAACAGTCTTCTCCTTTCCCGGAACGTCCCGCTCTTGTATAAACAGTCTTAAGCAATATTCTATTTCTAAATCGTTTATTAGCCTTAGTGCCTTTCATATCACTTTTACAAACAGGGACTCTTCTGTTTTCTACTTATCTTTCATATTTATCTCCTTTTATGTTTTACTTTTTTGTCTCTCCTCTCTTTCCCTCTCTCTCTTTCTCCACAAAATGGTTTCTTTGAATAGATAAGCTTAAAGCAAATGTGTCCTCCATATAATTAGCGAGCTTTGGAAACTTCCTCTACTAAATCATTTTCATAATTCAGTGAATTAAAGTTTTGTTTTTTCTTAGGGGAAAGTGAACTTTCACCATAGTGAAAGTCTACTTTCACCGGAGACAAAGTCTACTTTCTCCAGAGTGAAGGTATCGTTTCTCCAGAGTGAAAGTCTACTTTCTCCAGAGTGAAAGTCTACTTTCTCCAGAGTGAAAGTCTACTTTCTCCAGAGTGAAGGTATCGTTTCTCCAGAGTGAAAGTCTACTTTCTCCAGAG
>JAQFXU010000818.1:0-39727 GCA_034693705.1 Spatulosminthurus flaviceps
ATAAAAAGGCCTACCCTTACAATTGTTTCTCCAAAAAGTATGACTTCCTATTCTGTTACATAGTACGATTGTTGATGTATGATCCCTCCATGTACTCTGATTTTCTCTTTGGCATCCAACATTCATCTTTTAGCTTTTTTTATTGCATAATTCACGATTAGTCATGGAATGCAGTTACAATCCCAAATATTCAATGTGGTTTCTCAGGGAATTTAATTGTCCATGAACATCGTTCCTCGTGATTTATGAAACTCATGCACTTTCCCTCCCAGTAAATTCATCTTTCAAATCAAACGTGGACGCTGCAGAATTACAAATGCGTATTACCGTACTTCTGGCAGTAACAGTGAGACAATTTTTTTCGGTTCTCCAATTACAGCACACATGTTCTGCTTTCAATCATTTCAAATTATACGATAAAATCATACCATGGGGAAATTCATGCGAAATTTAAAACTAAAATAGAATCCCTGTCAAATGATGAGACCATTTTTCACGGACTCCATTTTTCCTAACTACTCATTACTTATTAATTACTTCCTGGTTATAAATATCTATATCATATAATAGAATAATTTAATGACAGTTTACATTTTAGTGCTACATATAAAATCACCTACGCTTTAATTTTGGAATGAAATTTTTGGCGTCTTTGTGCAAAGAAAGAAGTGAAAATTAAAGTTACTCAGCGGGCTGTAAAAAAAAAGCTTTTTAACGTATTAGTTTAGTTGGGAGCTATATTTTGAGTTTTAAGATGTCTCGCTCTCTCTCTCTCTCTCTCTCTGCCACTCCACTCAAGTGGCCAGAGAATCATCTTCATTTAGTATTTGCATTCATGGGAGAGAGATGTGAAATAAAATAATCCGGGAAATTTTCCATTTGCTGAATGAGAGACGCAGTAGAAGTTTAGCTTTAAAAGGTAAAACTTTAGGGAATTTTGTCCTGATCCAATCTGGAAAAACCTCCTGCTATCAAAATCGAAGTAAATCAGTAAACAAACACATCACGCACAGGCATGCAACACGTAATGGAAAACACTCTCCAAGATGTTCTTCTGCTTATGAGCTAAGCCACCCTAATAAATGCCAAAGTTACACGCTTCACTCCATACTCATGTATAGTAGGTACATATCGTGAGAGCTTGTCAGTATAAAGGGAGGCTGTGTCTGTGACTTGAAGCAAGAGGGAAAAACTTTTTCTCCCCTAAATATTACTACTAGCAGAGCATAATACATATAGCTATTTTACGGACGTCTGTCCTTCCTCTTCTAAGTTTATGTGGTTTTCTGCCCCCATCTAATTCCTAGGGAGGCAGTGCATCCATACATTATAGACCTGTACCTACGCCTACATAAAATTAGTTATATGGGGGATTTAGATTCTATGCCTATAGAAGTTCCTATGTATATAGTCAGAGTCTCTGACTCAGAGAGATGCTGAAGGATCATAAGGAGTAGGTTATAATATAGCTCCGTCTAACTGTCTAACTACCAGTACTTATGGAAGAACGTGTGTGTGTGTGTGTGCATTTGCTTTCACATATCAATCCAGTTTTCCTGGTTTCCCCATGCTTGACAGATCTGATTAAAATCATCCAGAAGGGAATTGTGAGTAGGACGTAGAAATTATACGTGTAGGAAAAAATTGCTGTAATTCCCTTCATTTCCCGCCCTACCGCAGTTTCTAGTAGCACTAATTTCTCTGTTATTTCAATCATTACAACTTTTTCCCAATAAAATTTTTTTTCCGGTTACTTAATTAAATTGAAGTTTTTACGAAAGGAGTTGCCATCTGAGAAATCTTGGCTGAGCAATGAAAATGAATGAAATTGATAGAGACGAGCCTTCTCCTCTTGTAACACCCCCACCTTCTCCGGAATAACTGAGAATGCCTTTATGTGCCCATGTGAATCGCAATAACAGATTGAAAAAACGTCAAAAGCAGTAACCAAAGGGAATCAGGATGCTTCTAGGGAAAGGACGACGGAAATAAAAAATAGTGAAATTTTCTATAATATTTATACCACCTCAGCTATGTATGTACATCTTGAGGATATTGAGAATTCGTATACATGGAGGAGAGGAAAAATGTGAAGAATTTCAAACTCAATGTAGTTTCTTCCAAAGATTAAGAGTGCATGGGTGAAGCACAAAAGAAAGTGCCATTTGATCATCATTGAAGTTGAAAGGAATAAAACAACCATTGAATCCTTCCAACAGCCACCGTCCTTTCTTCACTATCTGGGGAGAAGGTAGGAAAAGCAGTGGTAAAGATGGTCGGGCCATATACTGAATGGGATACCGCGTCTACTTGGCTAACGTAATTTCCATGGGTATAAATGCATTGGTCAACTGCACGTGGCTTGGTCCTTTGTATAGGAAAAAGACTCCAGTCCTTCCACCATTTTAAAAAAAATGGCTCGTTTTTCACAAAAGCTGACAGACTTTCCATGAAATTGCATCCCACTTGAAAAATTGAGTTCACTGGACCTACTGCAAGTAATGAATTTTATTTGACAAAGATGCACTTTTTAAAAAAGCATGTGTGTGTTCACTTGCTATGTTCTCCTCCTCATGTATACTCTCTCCTTCCACATTGTTACACAATGGCTAGGCTAATTTCGTTAATCATACCACTCTACTTTCAAAGGCAGCTGTTCAGCATTTTAGCGATGATTTTAGTCCGTGAAATTTGAGCCATGAGGGTTCTGGTTACTTTATTGGAATCTCCCTAGCGTATCTTACTGCCTCTACATGTATGAGTGAAATTGGATGGTATTCCATTCCAGAATTTAATCCTATATATCTACTATTGATAAAAATGCTGCTGTTTAATCATATATAAAAGTCACGTTGATTTTCTCAAATGAGATATGTCATCTTTATTGTGCATAAACCATATAATAACGGAAGAATTTCCTGCTCCTAGGAATTCTGAGGGTATGCGTTCAAATCAGTATATTTATTTTTACAAAAATCTCCTTTCATGTAAGCATAATAATTAATAATAATAACATTTCTGATACATTTAAAAATAGCTATGAGGATTTAGATACACCATTATACACCAAAATGGAAAGGTAGAAATATAGGCAATCAGATTATCAGCGACTACTTACGATGAGATTTGTTGTGCTTCCAGTCGTTAAATCCGACCGCCGTACAACAATATTTGGGCGATAGAAATAAGTGGGCACCTGAGAGATAATTGTGCAAAAGCAAACATGCTTTGGCTTTAAGCTATGTTATAGTACTACATGTGTAGACCTCAAACAATCTATCGTGTTAGTTCTCAATAATAGTTTTCCTTTCGAAAGTACATAAATATAGTTGCTAAATATATTTTTGAGCTACTAATTAAGAGCGTAGAAGAAATATATATTTGCTGGAGTATATAGACAGTTTACGTAGAAAATATGTGCCAACAACCGTGAGAAAGATTGAAAGTTGGAGAGTATGAGCCCGGGAAGTAATCCCCTCCTAAGAACCTATGTAATATTCCACACCGTGTATAACTGTAGCCAAAAGTTTACATTACGTAGTGGGTCGAAAGGGATGAGGTGTACTCGTGAGGGAGAGAGAGTACATTTGCCAAGTAGTCGCTTGAGTTTTGCGAGAAGTTTTCCAAGCGATTCCAAGAGATTATTATTTTTGTGTTGATTTCTAAAATTCATCGTGGTAATCATGGTAATCAGGGAATTCATGGTATGCCGTGGTAGGAGGATCATGATGCCATACATCACATGGAATTTGTTCCCATTCCATACATAAAGAGCTTAGACCGTTGTCTTCTTCCGAATCCGTAACCACTCGAATCAGGTAAGGCTCGTTGGCAGCTATATAAAATTGCATATGGTCAATCAAACTGAAACAAAGCTGGAGACTCGCACAATCAGTGCTTAAGGAGAAAAGAGCAATAATTCTGAAGGATATGTTTTTGGTGGGAAATGGGTACTCCTACACTTCTATAAGCTCGCAACTTTTGTTGGAGGTTGTCTAAAAATTAATTAACATCGAACATATATAATCTCACTCAATAAAATTTACACAAAGAGACTTAAATCCTCAAAAGTAGCACATGCTCTTTACTATACAGGTCCTCAATATGAAGTAATACTGCGGTAGCTCAAGCATATGCACAAGTATTCAAGGGGAGAGATTAAAAGTTGAAAATCCTCAACAGTACTTGCAACGAACTCTTCAAATCTCTAAGTTTGTTGGCTCATCATTGGATTCGTTAATACTAGGGAATTTTGAGGAGTGTAACTTTGTTCCTAACTTTGGCTGCTGTTCAATTTATAGAGTTTTCATGGTTAATTATTGGATATCCCTACTTATTGGACGTAGCTGTCAGTCCAGAATTTGAAAAAAGGAATTATTAAAAGGTGAGAACTTACATATGATTGGATGTTTTGGTCCCCATCCTTCATCATGACCCCAGCCACCTCCACCACCACCGCCTCCCCCACCTCCTCCACCGCCGCCGCCTCCTCCACCTCCTCCGCCTCCTCCACCACCACCTCCCCCAAAGGGAAATAAGAGTGGTAGAGGAAATGGAAATGCAACTCGTTTTCCTCGACACTGGGCTGTCGAATTATTTTTGATCTTCTTCTTCTTTGGACGTTTCGGACGCTTGGGCTTCTTCGTGGGCTTGGGTCTAGGTCGTGGTTTAGGACGAACTTTGTACTTGTTCTTACCACTTCCAAAGCCCTTTAAGGGTTTGGGCCTGGGCTTCACCTTAATCTTGACAGGTTTAATAAAACTTGGCTTTACTGGTCTTGGTTTTGCGAAAGTATGATGAGGCTTACCACCCGGAATGGGCCGAAGAGGCTTGGAATTATAAGGAAATTTAGTGGGTTTCGGAAGCTTGACTGGCTTATAGACAGGGACTGTCACAATCGGTGGTTTTGGAGTTGTAGCAAGACTCCCTTTCCATGGCTTGTAGTGCCCAGGTGATTCCACTCCAACGGGCTTGAATAAACCCTCGGAATTCTCTTTCCAAGGCTTTGACAGACCATGCTTTTTTACTTTAGACGTTGACGTAAGAGTTGCCTCATGATCCTTAATTGGACTGCCGGCTTTATTGTGGTTCCTTTTCACAATGAAATCATCTTGCTGGTCCTCACTGTGATTGATTCCAGCATTTGTTTCATCGCGAGTATGTAAGCTTGTAGAGGGTTGCTGTAATTTTGAAGAGGATATCGGTACGGGCTTCCATGAGTCATCCAGTTTATAGTAACTCCAATCTGATGGACATGTTATTAGTTGCAGAAGGGATATATTCCTAGGCCTTCTCACTTCTGGGAATGGTACGCTGGAATCTCTTGACATCATCCCACATCTTAGGTTATGATTATTACCGAAATAATTGGGTCGGCTTTTGAGATCAATCCCAGCAAATTTTATGCCAGAGTAACCTGTACTGATTTGTAATCCACGACTACCGGGGCTTCGATTCCTGGTAAAGTTGGTAGCTGTAGGGAGGGTGGCATTCTTTTCCTCTTTGCTTGGGAGATAGTCTGGAGCGGAACTTTCATCCGTGCTTCTTCGCTTTCTTCGATACCGGCAAACGTTCCACTGCAAATACAAGCAATTTTGGTATCAAGCGAAAGTATATAAGACATACAGGGAAAGCTGTTGAAAACTATGTAAGCTTATTTTCATGCACCAATCGACAAATTTGCATACACGGTATGTGCTTATAATTTAAAAGCATATTAATTTCCAAGCGATCTCTTCGGCTACGAGCCCAGGGGAGATAATTGAAAATGTCACGCACAAGTGGCTCTGTTCCCCCTGGCATTTACGCCATGAGACAATGTGTGCTTGTACACATACATATCTTCATGTACTGGGAAGTCTTATCGTAATTATATAAAATCAAAGACTTGTAATACAAGAAGACAAGGAGGATTTAACGTGATTTCCTCTCCCAGACTCTTCCAAGTCATGCTAATACAATCAACATAAATAGAAATTAATTTAGCTCGGCTTCCCACTATACCAGCCTGACAATCAGCAGGGGCCTTATTGCAAATCCACTCTGCTTCCCCATCATTTACAATACTATACTCTCATCCATGTAAAAAGCACACATTCTTAACCCATCACCCCTTAAGTACATACACCGCTATGTGACTATGTGTCAAACTCCTACAAGTAATTCACAAGGTATGTGTAGAGAATGCAATAAGTTGGGAGGGAGGGCTAGAGCCCCCTGAAAAAACTAAGTTCAACCTTTCCAATCATATATGAGTTTACCTGAATGGCACAGAAGCCCTTTTCTTTTCGGACGCAGACACCATAATTGAGTCTATTTATATTGGATTCTTCTCCTTCGATGTAATTAAAACTAGTGAATCGACCAGAAATTCCCCTCAAGTGCTGGAGACAACCTCCTGGAGCTGCAAGTTGACAACAGAGTCTCACATTTGTTTCCACATTTCCTACAACATACTTGCCATGTCAGGGGGTCTAAACCCTGGCTTTTAATTAAAATTGGATACACATAGAAACCACAAATTACTTCATAACACAGATATCTTAACAAGTTCATTAAAAGTATAATCAGTTCTCAAAAACAGACCCCACTCTGGTACATACCCATGCTACTCCTACGACTTATGACATTGCATTGTAAAAGAACCTCGTAATTAATTAGCTGCCATCAAATGAATATGATTTTATTCCTTGGCTTCATATCCTATCGATCTTCACAATATTACAACATTGTTTCAACATTATAGAATCACTGGTATTTTATTTTTGCTGACTGGCTCGCTGCAATTTATTGACGGAATCTTTTGGCATACAATTATTTATCCATTTATTCACCTCTTTGTCAATTTTTATGACCCTGGCATTTAAAATGACCATCGGGCACTCTCTGAAAGAAAACCTTAATGGGGAAGATTTTTCCAGTAACAAATACAGACCTACCACCTCTATTTCCAAATAAAAACATCAAGTAAAGGTAGTTACGCAATTGCAAACATCCAATGGATCGATTTTTACGGTAAAACCGAGGTCACGACGTCCACCGGGCTTTTTATGGTCTCGGGTACATGACAGTTTTAAAAACCGAAAATGGGTAACGTCCCGCTATCCCATCCCGGGCCCCAGACGGGTGGATTATTAGTTCAAAAAGCAATCAAAACTTGTACCCGGGAATCTTTGTGACCGACTAGTTTTTAATTTGAGCAATTTTTACTTCTCTATGGCCTACCATTGCATTGGAACTGAAAAATCCCAACTTTTCACAACAAAAAAATCGATAAAACCAGTGGTAAAAACTCCCGGGTAAGCTGCATTGTTCTGTAAATCCACAGTTAAACTCCCAAACATGTTCCTAACATCCCCTGAATCAACCATTACGACGAAATAGCCAGAATTTATTCACGAAGAAAGATTTAAGAATTGGGAGGAAAAATGGCCATTTTGGAAACTTTTTTTTGAACATGAAAAAAGTGATGACGTATAAAATTATGCGAAGCTTAAAATTTTCCCAATTAAAAATACCAACTGTAAAGTCGACATTCCAAAGTACAATTTAAAATCATCAATCGATTTTTCAATTGTATGGAATGCCCTAAGATAAAATATTCAAAGTGATTCTATAATGTTGAAACAACGTTGTATCATTGTTGCCAAACCCAGACCCTCATTCATTTATTAGGCACTTAGTTACCACAACTCAAATCCTATTTCTCGAATATAAAACATAAAAACTCTAAAACGTATAAATCAAAAATATCTAATTTTCCTCCTGCCTATTGTACCATCTACCACCAACTATTACTCTTTTCCGAACTTCCTCCATCTACTGATTTTCATATTTTATCTTTACATTTGAGCAAAGGATTTACTCCGTATGTAAATGTACAAAATTTGTCCCACTGAATTTACAAAAACTTTCTCCCAAATCTCTCCTTTTTGCTACGTCTAACGTCTATGCAAAGTCCTTTTATGAGCAACAACCTTCAACAAAAATGAGAAAAATCTATTTCCGGTGGAATAAAAATAGAACCCTATTAAAAATGTCACAACTTTTCCTACGCATGAGCCTATCTATGCAAAACTTTCTCTTCCTTTTCTTATTTAAAAAAATCTATATGTAAGCTACAATATTAGGTACATTCTTATAATTAGGAAGTGAACTGTTGATCAATACTGGTTTTGTTAGATGGGAATTTTTTAAAGCAACTACAAATCCGAGACGGTAGATACCAACGTCACCCGATACTCGACGCATTGCTGATTAGCTATTCTAATGTTACTCTGTTTACACCAAACCTTCTCTTTTCTGGAGTTACAAACTGGATTTAATAACTAAAGTAAACACAACAAAAACTATGTTGCTTTGCTTTTTACATATTGCCTTGCCTTTTGCTAATTACCCCATCCATACTGGCGGCTGGTGTGTATATGTAGTGATACATTGCTCATGGAAATGTGAGTAGTACAATTGCTTTAATTCTCTATATGTACAAGTACACACTCCTTAGTGGTTAGTTAGTAACAAAAGTTCTTCCTTACCCATACTCAGAGAGCAACATTTGATTTTGGTAATTCGAATCTTCCACCGTCTGTAAGGGCTGAAAGAGTTGAGGGAAGTAATGAAATCTATTTGCTGATCGTAACCAATGGGAATATACACTAAAAGAGAATTACATTTTCATTCAGACAGAAACAAACCTCATGAATCAAGTTTAAAAAAATTGTAATTAAGTTCCAACTGACTATGATGGCCTGTTAAGTCTCCACACAAAGGCGGTAGGTTGATATCCGCTCCTTCAATGAAGAACATATCAGCCCCACATTCTCCATCCTCATTTGGACGATCCAACTCAAAGGTTTCAAAATCAAGTCGCAACTGACAAACTCCTTCAAACTATATTGCCGACAAAAGAAGAGAGATTTTTTTCAAACTTAAATTAGTACTAATTTACTCAAACAAGCATTTGACAAACTGGAACATCTAGCACTAATAGGCCTTATTACCTGCTCCTTCAAATCAACAAGTCAAACAGAATCTCGTTACCAGCTTATCAAATGTCTCTAATCATCCCTTGCCCAGCGTATGCATCAAGACTTAAGGAGCTACAGATATAAAGTATACACTACGTACTCATTAAAAGGACATACCTTCCTCACGCTATGCCTACACGTCTCAAAGGCTACAGATGAATGCGGGAACTCCGGATTGACGAAGTAAGTGCCGTTAATAACGGTGATTGTGTCACAAGTATATGTAACTACATCAAAAGATTGAAATGAGAAAGTTAATTTCATGAGAAAAATGTGAAGGAAGGGAGAATAATTCAATTCCATAATCATCAAAAATCATTCTCTCGTCTTGTACTTCGTATGTAGTAAGATGATAGTGGAGGTAGTAGAAGTCTAATATGGGAACATTTGAAGAAACTTTTGCCGGAAAAGAATAGTATAATAATTTCTTTGAGTAAAGTATATGGACCAATATACTACCTCATACTTAAATTACTCCAAGTTTCCTCAACTTGATTGAATGAGAGGCACATATACGGGGAAAATGTATATATAAGTAATTTATCCAAACATAAGAATTTGCTGAATTGTCAGGAAAAAGGGGAGAAAGGATAAGGATTTTTTACGACTCAAACATAGGGGCAGGTTCAAATGAAAATTCCACTTACAAACGCAGCAGACGCCAAAGCCACCTGCAAAAGAGAGAAAAAAACTTTTTTCGTTTTCATCCTCACAACATTTAAATTTTTGATGCCTATACGTAAATTCCCATACAAGTTTATAGTTATACACATGAATATCCAGAGAAGTGAAACTTTTCTACGTTATAATATGTATTTACCTGCACAATATCCTTGCGCCGATCCTCCTTTTGCTAAGCACTCCACCCTTTAAAAAAGTACACGAAAAATCAAGTGAGACTAAATATTAAAATAAAAGAGTTTGAGAACTTTCCCCTTAAAGTGTATCAAGAGCACTTTAAATACATAGACTTGTTATGCATATATTTTTTGACACATTTTTTTTTTGTAAAAATCGTAAACCTTGTTAGACATGTTCCTTGATCATTTCCAGGACTCCAACACTTTTCATCCCATAGAGAGAGCATGGAGAAAAATGGTGCGACTGACAAAATCGAATAAAAGATCAAATATTAATTTTCACCAGCGACTCACTTGATTATTAAATTCATGCATATGATTAGCTTGGAGAAGTTTGGGAATGGGACTGAAAGTCAAAGGGGGAGCAACACGTATGAATTTCACAAGCATGGGAAAATCTATGATTCAATTGTATGCGGAGGAAGGAGAAAATATGAATTCATTGACGTCACTCTCTAGACTCTGGAGAACAAAAGTAAAGGTTTTAGCCATCCTTTCACGGGCTGAGCTTAAGAAAAGGAGAAGAGTATTGTACGGGTTCTGGGAGGTAGGAGCAGAGTAAAATTCAATGTAAACAAATGACATTGACTGATGATCAATAAACAATAAACTGAAATGTGTTTAAATCTTGGGACTATAGGTGACTACGTTCAGATGAAAGGAATAAAGCCCACATCAGCAGGCAAAATGTAGTCAAGAAGACAAGGGGAAAAGGCATTGAAATCCTGTCTTTTACTCACGCTTCCGAGCAATTCTGTCCATCCAGAATCGACTTTTGGGTGATAGCGGAATATGTCGAGGTTGTAAGCTCCGCTGAATACCACTGGAATTTTTCCACCCAGCATGTGTGGGTCTAATGGCATTTCCGACTATTTCTGTTGTACCATTCAATATTGACACATTTGAAGCTAGAACGGTCCTTGCAAGCCAAACCACATTGGTAGAGTAAAGAATCAATGTGACTAAATGCAATTTACGCACCATTTCGAAAACTGTTCCAGTTCTACTCCAAGCACTTATTGCACATGATTTTTTCCTTCTCCTGACTAAAGAATTAAAAGCCTGGGAAAATGATTGCGAATCAGGGGGAGATCACTTTATTTTATGCACAGGGCTTTTTTCACAGGATGATGAATTTTCCACTGTATAGAATAACTTTTGACGACGAATCAAAAATTCGAGTGACAAATATTTTCCTTCCTTCCTATTTCAAATTCATTGCAATACAGGGAGATGCAACAAGGGTAAAACTAGTTGGAAACTCAGCTCGAAAACTAAAAGAAATTTTCTAGTGGAGGCCGATTTTATACAGGGGATTAGCAGATTTTAACCTGAAGACAAACTTTAAGGGAATTATGCATTTTGGAAAATGTGTCATACAGGATGTATCCAAATTCATAAAAGATCCCGTTTTCTCACGTAGGTTATTGGGAATACTTCGTCAGATTAAAAGTAATGCACAAGAAAAAAAATTAAATCCCGAAGAATAAGCTAAACGTTGTGAGCAGGTCCCCGTTTATACTTTGAATAAGTGTTTATTACTTGGTGTTACATTATTACGTTACTTTTGAGCTTGAACGGTACGAATCATAAATAACGAGAAAATCCCAAGTTATAATCCATTTCTTCAAGTGACAACTCTTTATTTTCCAAGGAATTACAAAGTTCAAGTTCTCTGCTTACACGTTGCCCACTGACACACCTTTCCACTGGCTTTTAGGTAAATTAATTTCTTTGTCCATATTGGTCTGTAATAGTCACCCTCTGCATATTACGAAGCGGAGGACATTGCAACGGAGACCGCAGTATTTTAGTATGCGTGAAGCGTTCTGTTAATTGCCTCTATATACACCACAAAATCCCAGTTTTTCTGTCACTTCTAATTTACTCTTGAACATTACTGTTAATTACTGGATTATCACTGATTTTTACCTTTTGGCAACATCCTTTACATTGTTCTTTAAAAATGTAATTAATGCACTGGGAAGATGGGAAGAATTTCCAAAAACGTTTCCTCTTGATATGAGTTACAAAAAAAAATTTGTCCTCATACTGAGGCACTCTTTAAGGTTGGATTAAGGCACATGACGTACATAATACATCAGTTCATACTGTAGGTCATTGTTGGAAGAATGTTAAGAGGATTAAGATGAGATAATCATGATTATTGTTGTTTAATCAATTTATGAAAACACGCTCATGCATTTTATTTTTACAAATGTGTGGAAATTTGTATGCGGAAAGTTCACAAGGAATGATAAACGAATAAGGAAATGTCTATGCTTCAGATATAGTTTTCACAATAAACCTCTGCTCTGGGCTCAAGTTGACCGTGTCGGCTTCATCTTAAATGGTGTTGTAATTACGAGGCAAAATTATTTCCTTTTTAATTATTCTATGTGCACTTCATTTGAAGTGACTCAATTTGAGTGAATAATGTTAAGTAGGTTGCTCCGGGAAAATGTCCTTAAAAAATATACATATTTACAGTTGACCCGACATGTATTTGTGCGAATTGAAATAAATTGAACCACCTTTGAACCTACGGTGTTAAATATAGTTAGCTCTAAATGCAAGTGGACCAACCCTGGCGCTCACAATACAATCTCAAGTATCAAATGCAATTGAGGATTTTCTTGAATTATTATTGTAATAGAACATTATTTACTATTTGTTAGCACAGATTAATTTACATACAAAGAATATATTTGTAAATAGACACTTTATTTGTATTTTAAAACTAAAACAAAGTAATACATTGGTATGGTATGGTATGGTATGGTATTTATTCAAGGTCCTGGGGCTTTCGCCCATGACCCAACAATTTTGAAATTTACAATATTACAATGGTAATTGTAAGTAATACATTGTGAAATATGCAAGTGGAAAACCAATGATTAAGCTCCTAACATAAAGCAGCAGAAACTACGGGCACCAGGTCTCATCTTCCCATTTCCGTTATAGCTTTTCAAGGTTTCCACTGAAAATGCAACAAGTTCTCCACTCTCGCAGGTATTGCAAGCATAAATTCTCTCTCCACTGATTATCAAAAGATTGCCGAAATATATGCTCCAATAATTAAAATTAATTGTAACATCATCAACATTGTTGAAAAAGATTCGCAATATCACGTACAATTTAATTATGTACATTAATTTCATGCTTCATGGGAATTATTCCATAAACAACTAATTTCTGCTTACTTTCCACACTTATTGCGCCACCTGGAGAGTAACTCCCTCACGCTCTAAAATTCACCCATAAAGCGAAGATGTAAAAATACACAAATTCAATAAGTTCCGTATTCTTGGCATCAATCTGAAACAAGTGGAAATTAAATTAAAATTTTCAAATAAATAAGCCATCGAAGGTAAATATATTTCACATTAAATTATTTTATTAATTGAGTCAAATTCTCACAAGATGACACTCCACTGGTGCCAAAAATTCATTTGTTTGAAAATTACATCATCCCACACATAATGTCAAAAATATATACAAAAGCAAAAACTACTTTTACTCCCATGTTTACCATTTTGTGCAGTAAATACAGCCTCCACAAAGCAGAAAAACCAAGATGAAGGTAACGTAAATCATTTCATTAAGGCATGAAAAATAACAATAAGTAACAAAAAGCAAATGAAATCCTGAGTACCTCCCTTTCTCATTCCATCACAAACAATACCACATTTCAGCCCAAAACCCCAAAAAAATTCAACAGCCATCAAAATATTACAATTAACTGTACTACGCATTTTAATTCCATTATTTAAAACCTCAAATCAGCATTGAGTAGAAAAAGTTACTTCATTATTAGACTGTCCACTTATTTTCCCAACGTACTCCCATACACACGTATTAAGCACTCACATCAATACAAAAAAGTCAGTAACCATAGCACGAAATCCATGTACAATATCTCTGATTATTCACCAATTCAATTCCATTACACCACATCGCTTGGCAAGGCTTCATCACGTACATGCAGCTACATCAGCAATTCCCCATCTTCATATACATGACATATTCACCACCAGCTCGAATATCCATAATAATAAAATAAAAGCCACTTAAACAGTCATATACATAACAATAACCATAAATAAATGCATCCTCCCATTCAATTCAAAGCCGCATCAGCACACAGGCTCTTTAAACATATACATACTTTTCTTCAACATCAAGTCTTATACTCGTGCTTACTACCGAAACTTCAACCACAACAATTAAACGCTGCCATCCATAATTAATGCTCTAATACTACTATTAAATTATCACTCTCAATAATAAACCTGTTCATCCATTCATTTTATACAACTCTAAAAAATACGTAACTATATAAAAGAGACAAATACAAGGAGGAAGCTATTTATACTTAAATAAATACAGTCAAAATGTCAATAGGACATATTTGCAAAATGTAAGTAAACGTCAGGACAAGGATAAATATTTACTACCAAAAAAGGTAGGGAAAAAGCAACGAGCGAATTTCTATCATTAGACCACCATCTAATGTGCAATGAAGGAGACGCTCCGAGCTCCTGTCCAATCAGCGTAGATGTGGCGAGTGTGGCTCAAATGAATTTGTATCTTCATTTTTAACCGACTTTTTCCTACTACCAATGGATACCCACAATCTCATTGTATATATACACACACGTACACATACACACTACTGCCTTTGTGTCATCAAGTGAGATAGCCAATGTTTCGTTAATATTTACACATACACATGAAAAGCAGCGTAGGGCATACAGATTGGGAGGATATATAGGAGGATAAAGATAATGATTTAAAAGGATACCGAGAAGGGACATATATCTACCGTACAATACGATACCAACCACCCAAACCCATGGATTTAACAGAATAATATATAGTGAAACGACTCTTTAACAACTGCACTTTAAACTAATACATTCACTATTGCACCATTAGACAGATGTAAAGTGTACAGGGAACAACTGTCGTCGTCGTCCCTTGTATACTTACAGCTCGTTAAATGTAGGAAACTTACATCCTTGACTTGGATATCTGTCGATTGGAAAATATCCCATTGTATTATTATCCTTTTTATCGTGGCAGTGGTGTGTCTTTATTAAAACCAGTGTTTTTGTTCTCACTGTTCAACTGTGTTCACTCTTCAATACGACTTGCATTTTCAGTTTATTTCCTTTTTATTGTGTCTCTCTTCTTGTTGTGTGTGTGTGTGTGTTTTTTTTTTGTGTGACTGACTGAGTGAACGTGATGCTGAGTGAAGTTGAGGATTTCAGTCTTTAACTGATTCTTGTCCATTGTGAATAGAGTTCCCGTGTACATTTGAAGAAGTGAAGAAGAAGAAACCCTGAGAGAGTTTTTTTTTCAAACAAAAAAAAGGTGATGTTCTAGTCTATTTTTCTTTGGGGCGTACAACTTTCATGAGTTTTTCCCTTTTGCATGACAAGTGGAATTTTGTGGACATGGTTGATTCCAATTAGTAATTGGAAGTTGTGGTGAATTGAGATGGTTAGGCTAATATCTGTTTATTGTTGTTCTGTTTGGACGTTTGAAGATAGAAGAGAGGATTTGGACAAGTGGAATCTATGGTAGAGGTGTGATTTTTGGGTTGTTCTTCTGTGAGAACAATGTTTGACCCAGCAGTACCCGCAGGTCATGGGGATACTGAGGACCCGTACCCTAGTCTGTCGGATTTCCATGACTATGAGCCAAATTTGGAATTTGATGACACAGAGTTGGAGCAAGCCACGTCTGCTGGTGTAGGTAAGTGGAGTTGAGACAGTTGTGAAATATAATTTTTGGAAGGTGTTTATGTGTCTGTACCTTGAGAAGCATTTGGGAAGGTGGATGTCGTTTGTGGTGATGTGATTAATGAGTGGTTATTGGATGAGTGATGACGTAATTTTCTGTGAGTCTGGAGGTACTGATTATTTTGTTATTTTCGTATGGTTAGACGAAGAAGAAATTAAAGTTTTTGAATATTTGGAATCGCCTGTGTCGGATGGAACAATTGAGGAAAATTTCGAGGAGGAGCTGGCTGCAGCACCTTTTAATCCTGAACCTGATTCTTTGACAGCCACGCCACTTCAGGATGAGGAGGATTTTTCGGATATTGCCCAACATAATATTGTTGAGGTTGTTGGGGATGATGCATATGGGAGGAAAATTATAGTTTTAGCTGCCTGCAAGTTACCTAGCAACAAAAGTTTCGATCATCAACGATTTCTCAGGTAGAAGATTAAATGTGGGAAAATTTGGGTGGAAAGACCTTGGTGGTTCTTATTGAATTTCTTGGTAGATATTTTGGAGGAACGTACTGCATTGGACTTTGAGTTGATATGTTTAACTTCTTGCAGGTATCTCGTGTACACTTTGGACAAGTATGTAGAACAAGATTACAGCTTAGTGTACTTTCATCATGGACTGAACAGTAAGAACAAGCCACCTTTGTCATGGCTGTGGCAGGGGTACAAAGCATTTGAAAGAAAGTACAAGAAAAACCTAAAAGCACTGTATCTAGTCCATCCAACGAACTTCATAAAACTGACTTTTCAGTTATTCAAGCCTGTAATCAGGTGAGATTTCGGATATCTTTGTGACAGTTTAGACGGACGACTATTAACCTTCGATTACACGTGTTTGCATTCCGTAACTTAAAGCATCCTATTTGTTTTAATCCGTTAGATATTAATTGACTGATCCTTTATTTTTATTGCAGTGCAAAGTTTGGGAAGAAAGTCATGTATATTAATTATCTGAATGAGCTAGAACAACATATAAGGCTGGACCAACTATGCATACCGCAGCAAGTTCAAGAGTAAGGCAACAAGTTTTTTTGTTGTATTGGCTTCCTTTTCATTGCAGAATTATGGGATTGTATGATTTTTATCTTTGTTGATATGCAGTTACGACCATCAATTGACAAGTAAAAACAATAAATCCAATCCTAATCAAACACCAGCTCAGACGACGACTTTTCACGCACCTTTGGAAACACAGCAATTTGGAGTTTCGTTACAGTACATCAAGGAACACAATAATGGGGATGTAATTCCACCCATATTGAGAGAATGCATTGAGTTTTTAAGTCAGCCAGAAGGTATGTGATGATTAATATATTTGGCTTGTGTTCTCAATAATGATGACTCATTTACCAGGAAGTTCTTGGTATCTGGATTCAACTAAAAATTCAACCACTAACCTCAAAGTTTTGTGCTTAAACTTGTTTGTATTTATTATTAAAGCATTAGCTACTGATGGATTATTCCGACGATCAGCCAGCACTGCTCTAGTCAAAGAATCCCAGGCAAAAGCTAACCGTGGTGAACCTATAAATTTTAACGGCGATTATCACCTAGCAGCAGTTCTCATCAAAGCCTTTTTAAGAGAATTAGAAGAACCTTTGCTTACATTCGATTTGTTTGATGAAATAAATAATGAATTCCAAAGTGAGTTAGAACTAAAATTGTGCAGACTGAAATTAATAAAATTAATAATGCGTAAAGTAATTTCTAATCAGTATTATTAATAGCAGCAGTATCTTGATTTGAATGTAATCACTTTTTTGTGTGGGATTTCTTAGAGTTAACCAAAGACGCGAAAGCCAAGTTTGTGAAACAAATAATTCTGGAGAAACTTCCTGAAGACAACTACGCCGTTTTGAAGTACATAATGCAATTCCTAGCGAAGGTAATGTCTATTTGTTCGCCGTATAAATTGTTGTTTAATCCGTTTTTAATCCTTGAAAATCCGTACCAGCAACCAGCAAGATGATTTGTACCACTGGAGTTCAGTAAAGTTCATATGCATTGTCGTGCGTACCGATTAGACTGGGTACTGATGACGTAGCTGCGGGTTTTACATGGTTTTATGCTATGCTTGGAAGCGCTTGGCTTTGCTTGTGAATCAATAACTAATTTCGTGTGAGCCAGTCCTTTCGGAAAATGTATGTGGGAATCTTACATATGTATTTTATTGCAGGTAATGGATCGCAGTGATTTAAACAAAATGACATCATCTAACCTTGCCGTGGTATTCGGACCTAACTTGCTGTGGTCAGAAAGTTTGAAATTATCTCTCGCCGCAATTGCCCCTATCAATAGTTTTACTGACTTTCTTCTTATTCACCAGGATGAAATTTTCTTAATTTAAACTATCCTGAAATAATGTGACTCTGCATTTACGAAAGAAAATCAATAATATTATTGTTGTTGAATTGAGGAAATACTCGTCACCAGATAATTTCCCGCATTTATGTGTGTCGTCAAAAATTGAGGGGAAGCAATTTCTATACTACATAATTTTCGACACGCTAATAATGTTGCATTCTTTAGTACCACATCTGGAGACCTTAAATTCATCGAGAAAAAATTCGTAACTGATCCGAGTGCATTCCCATTCACTGTGATCAAATGATGATATTTAGAAGTTTGTGAAATTTACATACTACTATTACGAATAATTAATTAAAATAATTTTTGAGTTGTAATGTACCTAATCAGTAGGAAAGTAGAAAATTGCACATTAACTGTAGTTCTCTAGGCTTATTTGTGCCGTCAGTATACTCTATCGTTATTATAAACATGTGATGATGAGAGTAGACAAAAATTATTACCAGAGGCAAGTAGAAAGCAGTTCCTTACTACAATTATTAATATTGATACTTTAAATAATAATTAAAAATAGTGCAAGAAAATAACCAGTCAAACTAACAAGTTATAACTTGCATACAAGACACTTAAGTCCTAATAGAAACGGATTCAGAGGTAAATTTTTTTAGACCACGAGTCTACTTATTCTTCGCCTTTTTATTCACATTTTCTCATTATAAGATGTACGTGTAACTTGAACGTGTAAATTATTAATGTATTAAGTATCATACGAAATTCCCACGAAAAATATGTTTGAACAGTTACAAAGTAAATCCGCAGAGGATACTTTACCAACGTTAGCGTTTTAATTAAGCATAATATAGTTAATATAAGTAATACCAAATAATATACATAAAGTTTTGTTGTTTAACCTGTAAAGCCGGTAGTCAATTTACATACGGTAAGATAATGCACGTTGTTTGTCTCAGCACAAGATAATAACAATGTATTTATACTATTTCAGTAGTTTTTCTTGCACCCATTGTTTATTCTGTCAATCCGTTTATCGAATTTATTTTGTTACCAATTTTCCTGATTTTGTATTACGTAAGCCTGTAGTTTAAAATTACATGTTCAATAACTATTGCATTTACAAGGAAAAATAAATTGAATAATGAAAATATGGATCTGACAAGAGCACCTACTTATTATTTCGTTAGTACTCCTGTATCCATAACTTCCGGATGCGGAAGTCATCTTCACAGGTAGTAACACGTCATGTGAAGGAAATAGCGTATTAACACCTGCGCCGCGTCCATAAATGACATACAGAATCCGGAACCAGGACAAGTTCACCCAACCATTCCAATGACTAGCTTACATTGTGGTTATTTACCAATAAAAAACGTAAAACGAAGTTGGCAGCCTCCCACGGCGTTTGAGGGGCTCGCTGCTTTACTTCCTCCAGCTCAAGAAATTGTTCGACTCATGAACCTTAAATACTCCTGGCTTGATTTCCCCAAAAGAAACCTGTGAAAAATCCCAGTCTCATAACAACACACGTAATTGGGTTTCCTTAAATCAATTCTACAGCCAATCCTTACATAATCTTTCAATGAATACCCATCTCGAAATACCCTACCTGTATGTCATCTGGATTATAGTCGTAATAAACGATTGTCTGCCCTTTCTGGAGATCCGTAAACACCTTCATTACCCTCGGTAAGTGAATTCCTTTAGTATACGCGGCAACCCAAAACTTCGGCGGAGGTTCCTTTGTTAAGTCCACAATTTTTGCATCAAATTCATTGTCAAACACATTTGAATTCCCCGGTATAGCCACGATACCATTGCACTCCGTAAGATTAGGTTCGACATCCGCAGGTTGAAGTGCCCCGGATTTTAAATCCTCGATTTTCCTCTTCATTTCTCCAATCGTTACTTTTCCCTCGATGGCTGCTTTCCTAAGTCTTCGAATCGCTCGCTTCATAATCAAATTCAAATCGATATTTTTAAATTTCAAAGCACGGCATCAAATAACATTTCCAAACTTCCTTCCACAAATACCATTAACCCTTTGTATTTGTATCATTAATCTTACTCACCAGCTTAGCTTTCTCTGCAGGATGTTCCCAAATAAAGTCCACCTCGAACTCTTCATGCAAATCTTTAAGCCAAGTCCGTGGAAGCCTGTCATACCTTAGATTTATTTGGCTGCAAACACTTTGAGCTTTAAATAAGACGTCCTTTCTTCTCAAAGCCCTTTTCTTCGACGGACTCAATTTATGGTGATACCATTCCGCCATGGTTTCCATAAATACTTTGTTCAAATTCACCTTGATTTTTAAGCATTCCTTTTTTATCTTCTCTTCTACCTCACGAAATTCCTCCTCCACCTCAACGGGTCGGCGGGATGATGGTAAAGCCATGGTCTATAACTCCAAGCCACGATTAAAACTAAAACTTCCAGCGAAGTCAGTTCAGAAGGTCTTGAACTTCTCATAAATGTTTCGTATAATAACTGCACTTTCCAAAGACACGGCACGAATTCGCCTTATATTTACATACCCATTCAATCTAAATACATGAAATAACGACCACATTAACTTTGTAAGGCAGCACAATATATTGACAGCAAAATTTGAAGTATATAAATATAAATAAGAAACTTTGAAGGAGAAAAATGAACCACAACAGACGATAATTAAAAATAAGTGCTCGTCCGCACGCTACTATACAGTCCACCGGAATTCCTTGCTCGCGTTGATGTTTATTATTGCCAGGTTTGTAGGGACCGACCGAGACTATGTGACTGCACGCGTGCTTCAAATTATGCTTATATGTACGTTCGTTCGTAGTCATTACGGTAATCTACAAAGATATCTGATAATTATCCCGTTGCACTGTGTTGCGGGGTAAACGTAGTATGAACCGTACCTTACTATGTTGCACCCTATGTTGCATAAAGCAAACATTTGTCGAAAATTAATCTGGCGCGAAATCCTTGTCTTTTCGGAACCTCATTAAAAATAAAGTTAAAGTAGCTACATATGTTAACTTAATTTAAAGTTAAATAAAAATAAATGTCTTGGAAAATTCGTCCAAATAAGAAATTAAATGGAATTGACAGGGAAGATTTGACCTTGATTAACATAAGTTAGTGGAAGTTTATATTTAGAGTTTATAACTGTGTTAAAATAGGTAGCTGAAGTAGCTGTGCTGAATATGGATGATCGATGATGTTCATTTTTCACAGCGTATGATGCTTGTGAATTGGCTTTAAAATTGTTTATTACTTTTGAAATATTACAATATATGCAATATTTGCATGGAAGAATAAGTTTCAATAATAATAATAATTGTATTAATTCGAATTGACTGGTTAAAATTGCTTTGCAAATGCAGTCGAGCATTGTACATACAAACATCTCTATATATAATCTATATATAATGCTGCAAGATTTCTATGGTAGGATGTAGGATGTCATTTGTCAGGAGTCGAATGGTATTGCGAGGCACTAGAATGTTAATATACTTGACCTTACATAATACTGTTAATAAGTTTGTTTGGCAGTTTATGTACTACGTGGTCAGACACACAGCGATTAACGAGGTTAAACTATAGGAAAAAACATTTTATAAGTAAAGAGATGTTTATAGAAAACGACGTTTCTTTGTAGGCACACTTTTCAATCTGATCAAATGTGAAGTAATGAGGATTATCCAAGGTTCTTGTACTTGGCAAATAGGTTGTACAAAACTCGGAGGGTGGATTTCAGATCCAGATTGACGATATCTGTATTAGGAAACATTGGAATTGTTAAAGACTTTTGGAGTAGTTAGTGCTTGTTAATAGTTTTGATTTATAAAATTGAGATTAAATAAGTGTAGGCTTCAATATGCAGGGTACCTTCAGGTCGAGCCTTAGGCTTGTTAAGGCCAGCATCTTGCATCAGCTCAAATGAAAATGCAACATTGAACACTTTTTGATCAAAATCTTTTGGTGTCAAATGAAATTCGTAGAGTGGAACAAAATATCCTTCTAGAAGGCCCATCAGAAGGATTAAATACACACCGTCATGGAATTGGTTGTCAATATCCGTGACGTCCAGGTTGACTTTGTTCAGATGTTTGTTCACAAAAGTGATCAAGCTCTAACGAAATCAATAATAGTATTAATTATTAGTGAAGGAAAAGTAAAATATGTTATGTATAGTAATACTAGCAATTAGCAACATACATATATATTAATATGAATATTTGAAAAACTGTTCAATTATTATACTTTACCTTCTTCACGACTTGAAGTTTGTCGGGAGCGTGGTCAAGAAGTGCATCAAAAGCATCTCGTTCGCAGCGCATGCCAAGCTCACCATAAGTGGACGTAATTTCTTCCACCACCCGTCGATACTCCAACTTCCCACCCGCTTTCTGTAAGATTGTATTTTTTTAAGTCAGACACTGGATTTTCCGTAAATCATGAATAATTTCTCAACAAATTCAAAGCAGCAAAAATGCACGAATAAACGCAAATGCTATTACCTTAACCACTACTGTTTCCACGTTGACATTCTCCGGTAATCGTAAAGGAGCTCTGAAATGTCTTGCCAAATTAACCAGTAGGTAAAGGATTGAAACCAGATTTTTTGAATGAATAGAGTCAACGCTCCATTTTTGCTGTTGTGGCCACCTTGGAAGACCAAGAACATTATTCGCAGCATCCAGAACAATCCGCAGCTTGTGACGCTGACCTTCTTCAGACTGCGAAACTTCCGCAACTTCTAGTTTCTGTCCCGTCAATTTTTCTACGAAATTAAACATAACATTTTAAATCCACAACTTTGCTATCGCATATATTCCAAAACGTAGCATAAATATCCCTGATGGGTTGAAAATAAAATAATAATAAAAATTAGTGCCCCAAGTCGCATACCCAATAATTTTTGCAGGACTTGGCCATCGTACAAATCATCGTCCAGACTTTTAACGATAATTCGTTGGTTGGCTAGCTCGTCATTTATCCAGTCAATAAGTAAAGCTGTCAGCGCTTTTAATTTGGCATTTTCGAAGGATCGCCGTTCAATCAAGCTCCTTTCCTCGCCTTCAGCTATGGAATCATAATTAATATAATTATAAATTAAATGTCAGAACCATTCAATAGATATTCATTACCTGTTAAATTCTGTAATTAATTTGAGACATCTTATTGAAAAAAGCCTCAATAGCCCATCCAAATCAAATCGTGCAAAAAACTTAAAAATTCATACCCAGATCATAATCTTCTGGCGGAATGTCTAACTGCGTTGGACTTCCAGGATGATCAATAGCATTTTTTCCTTCTTGCTCGAATTCTTGAACTGTTTAACAAAATGGCAATAATTACTATTACTATAATGCACAGTAAATATTTTACATTTACTCATTAAAATTCTTCGTTACCATTTTAAATGCTATGTCTATAATAAGACAAAATTTCCGTTCAAATATTTCTGTTAAGTACTAACTGTAAAAAAATATCTAAAAATGGTTACTCTAAAAACAAGGTTTCAGATGCTACGGTCAATTTTAAACATCGGATTTCCAACCCAAAGACCCAAATACGATCGTGTATAATTTTATGCGAATTAAACAATAAAATCTCCAAATTTTATTCATTAAAATTCGGCGTTCATCATCCATTTCCACATCATTTAGAGGTTCAAAAAATTTGTTACTACATGTGTCATTGCAACAACACCCTTTTCAAGAATTATTCCACGAAACGAAAGGATAACCTCACTTTCTTTACTCCTCTGTTTTTTCTACACCCACACATGTGGGTGGTATCATGTACATACGAGGCTATGGTGTACATAAGAAACTCAAAATAAACAAATCACACCTGACTTAAAAATTCCCTTAAAACTAATACTAAAATTTGAAAATCCGTAATTTAAATTATCTCACCTTCCTTGATTTTCTTTTTCCTTCCCAAGGTACCAATTTTGTCCCAGAAAGACTCATCTTTCTCGTCTTTTTTCGGTGTTACGGGTCTTGGAGACTTTGACCGTGGTGAGGCCATGGTTTACTCACACAAAAAAGCAACTGCACACTACACAAGATAAAAAGTCAGACCAGTTCAAATATCCGTCCTCGCCCAAATGCACACTTTCATTGAAAGGGGAGAAGTTCGGCAGACGAAGAAACAAAAATAAGTAGACTGAGTTAAACTCAATGCATACTCTGCCATCTTACATGCAAAACATTGCCTTCACTTTGCCTCTTTAAATATAGCACATCTCTCACTCTCGATCTTTCATCTCTATCTTTAATTGAATCTTACTCCTTCCTTTTTCTGTCCAATAACTTTTCGATGATGAAAGGAAAAAAGTAATGGGATGAATCCTCATGTACTTACTTTGATTGGATCCACTAAGTAAGACTAAAGCAGTGAGCATGAAAATGTTGATTCGCTCTAAAATGGACAGCCATTCCAAGAAATTTAAAATAAAGTGGTAAAAGCAATTAAATTAATGGCACCATGTGAATCATTATTATTTTACTTTTAATTCCTAATTTCCAAACGCAACGTCATATGTATGCTTTTAAATTATTTTGAGATTGATGCAAATTTCCATTTTGATTTCATCACGGAAAAGGACTTGCTGAAACTTGGAAAATAAGTTAAATATTTATGTTTGTATGCAAAATTATTGGGATGCACAAATCGTTGGCTTGAGGTGAAATACAAAATACGTTACCTCTGGAAAGGTAATTTTCCAAAAGTTGAAGGTAAATGCTCAGTTTGTTTGTAAACGTAAACGCAACTGGAAAACTCATGCAGTTGGAAAAAATCAAATTGTTTTGATTTGGGTTCCTTCCTGACTTTAATGAGCTCAAAAATCAGTAAACATTTTTGCAAAATTTTAGAGTGGTAATTTTTTTAGCCAAATAAAATTTTTTGAAGCTGTGGCATACAATTGGATTTAGATTATGTTTTATCCAAAACAGGAAATTATGATTGCATGTTGTATGAGAGATTAAAATGGACGTCATTTTATTTTCCTTGCAAGGCTGCAAACAAATTATTTGATATCCAGGCTAGATTTGCTGAGGAGACAATCCCTGTAATACCACAGTGATAACAAATTAGTAAGAATAAAAAATTTGAGAGAATATAAATACATATATTTAGATCACAATTTCCACAACTTCACATGCACCCACTCAGGATTTTTAAAATGTTAATTAAATTTCGGGAAAATATTCATGGCGGAATATATATGGTGAGTCCATGTGTAATTATTTTGGTAAAATCTTTTATTTTGGGGCCAAGTAAGTATTTCGCTGAAAAGCCGCAATTCTCTGCATCACTGAATCTCATGTCTCTTCCTGTACAGTTGGCATTGGCTTTTCAGTTTTTCCGCAAAAGCTTCAACTTTGGAAGAACGTTCTTTCCATTTCCGGGCGTACTTGTGTATTTACGTGCATGTGACGTTAATAAAGAGATCAACTAAAATTCAATTTCAAAAATATTTTTCCACCAATAATAAACAATAAAACTGAAGAACACGGAAGCATGGATAAAATATAGGTTGCCCAAACGAGTTTTCAACGACATTGCATCTTCTAAAATACGGTTTCCATTGTTCTGAGAAACAATAACCGAAATTAAAATGTTTTTGTAGTTTATAGAATGTCCGAAATTTGTTCAAGCAATTCTTATTCATAAATATCAGTGGGTGTGCGCACGCAGAACATTTTTCTTCCGTATCCTTAAAGTTTTCGTCCGTGACGGAGGTACCACTCAAATTAAAACCCTTCGTTACCATTGAAAGCGCTTCGAGATTTTACAGTTACAGAAGAAACGGGTTCAATGTTAGCACACCCTTCAAAACAAAACGAATCGTATAATGACTTAATTTTGATGGATTACGTATATTTTTGAATATGTCGTTTATAACATTTTTCAGCATAGCCTCAGAAAATCGTTTTAATTACAATCGATTATACATATTTGTATCAGGGATGCAAAATGACCAAATTTGGATTCTAATTCGAATTTAAACAATTCCCTAAACGAGTTCCGATTCTTTATTCTTTTTACCAACTCCGGTACGAATTCGGTTACTATTTGACATTTGAATACATTTTTAAATGCTTCTAGGAATTATCCATATGATGCTTTCATAATAAGAAGCATTGTCAGATTTAAGATACAAATCCCGTCTTTAAATCACGCAGATTTGAAATGACTATACAATTTTACGGAAAATAGATTCTGAAAATCTGTCCGGTGGACAAAAATCCTAATTTATAGAAAACACATGTTTTTAGATAAAATAACAAAATCAGTAAACTAACAAAAAAGTTTGATTTGTGATTCCAATTCTACCCTTATGAATTCGATTTCCGATTAAAATCCTTTACGAAGATATTTTCCGATTTGATTTTGATTTCGGATGCTAAAAATTTTTGAATAGTTTAAATTCCTATTCCAATAATTAATTTCTGATATGTATACAATTTAATGACATAAATACCAATATATTATCTCATTAATGCACTTTAAGGTTAATTGCTGGAACGTTTCAGTGGAAATTGAATCTATAGTAACGCCAGGAAAGAATTTCTCGAAAGTGATTTGAAATTTTTTGACCAAAATAAATCAAACCCTACTAAATATCTACGGTTAATTTAGCTCTAAAATCATTCTGTAAAATTTCTAACTTAATTATCCTGAGTTAAACGCTGCCAATACTCACAATACTTGCATGTAACTTTACAAAGAAATATTATACTTAGCCTTGAATTTAAACATAAAATATAATTTTGCGGTTTTTATAGTGACCTGGAGATTCACAATTTTTTTCAGAAAGTTGAATATTTGCATTGATAATGTGCTAAAAAGGAACTTTGTACACTCTTACAAATTACAATAAATAGCTTATAACAAATACATAAGTCATAGCTACAATTCATACTGGACATAGTTTATTAGTGTCATATTCATACACGCTACTAAAAAAATGATTAACATTCAAATTCAGTGCAATTATTAATAAATTGTCTTTAATACTACAGAAATAACAAAGATTCATTTACAATTCACTCTCCAGCAAATGCATTAGAATACACAGGGGTTTAGCATTCACGAACAGCTATATATCTGCTCAAAAGCAATCTGAAATCCTTTGTAAGTAGTCTTCTCATCAGAATGGAAGTGAAATTTCAAGCTTGATGCTCCTGGTTGAAATCTTGCTATCCCTATTTAAAAATAGTCATATATGTAACTCATTGCATTATCCAACCCAATAAAGAAAAATCTATAAATTGCTATATCTTACAAACAAAGCGGAGACTTCCGCATAGGAAACCACATCCAGGTGTGTGAAAAAAATCCAAACAAGCACCACCCAATTGAGTATCAATATGATTGTCTAGTTCAAATTTCACTACTCGCATTCTTACGCCACAGATTAAAGGGGATTCCCTGTAACCAAACACCTTTTAATTTTAACGCATTGACGACATCTTTGATTAGCATCACCACTATAAATTATAGGCTGCATTATTGGCCACAATCGTAATTTTGAATGAGTCTATACAATCACGAATTTTTCGAGGAATATTTTTTTATCAATCTATACACACATAACATATCCTTCCGACAATCCTGAGAATTTGCACTGTCACTCCTGAATAATCTATACTGACCATACAATACAGTACTGACCATCCGTCAGAAATGAGGCTTAATTGCTTGGAACCTACAGTCAATTTTTTTTGCTACAGTACAACCATGTTCTTACAATTCTATTGCTACTAAACAAGTTGATGTGATGATATAGCATTTTATTTTTTTCTTTCCAACAACTTACGGACCAACGTATGCAAATACATGCATAGGATACATCCTAATAATAATTAACAAACGACATACATAAAATATATGCATGGACTAAATTTCCTTTTTCATCCTGTCGGCACGGAGAGTAAACAAAATTCCTCTAAGGCAAAAGATGAATCATAACATTCAATATAGGAAGGCCTTTCCAATTCAATTGCACACATCTTAAGAAAGGGCTTCTTAGAAATCGAGTTCATGTACCCATAGGTTCGGGTAAAAAAATCTTTAAAAATACTTTATCCATAGCTATACATACATGACGTCATTTTATTGTGATTACAATACAAATGAACCAGCAGCCACTTGTTCAGAAAACAACGTCTGCGAATTTATATTATGACTCATAAAATATGGAAATTCGTGCTGCAATACAGGTGTACCTCATGGCACCCTTTCAATGATTTTTTCTCTCCTCAGGATCCCATTATTAATTATTCACTATATAGCAATATCTATTACCGATGTTATCATCATCTCTACCCGTGAGTTATGTAATTACTCATGCTTTTATTACAGATCCGAGTGGATGATTAAAATTTCCTAATAATTCCCATAGTTATTTAAAATACGCAGATTTCCCAATTAAAATCAGACGTGGGCGATGATGCAGACAAAATTTTATGAACCATTACCTAATAAATTCGTACACACAGTCCATATTGTCAGGGTAATTCTCGGGATACCATGGAGTGTTTATAGTTCCTTTCCTTTCCGTCACTTGGGTAAAGCACGGGGTATCCGCTGGGAACACTTCTGGTATAACATTATACGGAGGGTTCCAGAACAGACCATCATGACGACTGCAATCAGTCAGTAATTTGTAGTAGATTCGAAAATCTTTCTCTTCGCTATAATTACTGGATTGGAAGACCAGTCTGAAAGCCTCTGCATCCTTTTGAAACGGGTACTCATCTGCTTTAAAAAATACAATACTTGTTTGTCATTTTTTAAATCAAAAAGAGCCATTGCCATATTTATATGTCAGTGAACCGCACACGTTGAGGTAGAGATATTTCCACAAAATCTCGAGCCTCCTTCGGGAACACATGAGTCAATACCGACCCAGTCCTTTTTGCAAAAGCCGTCTGTATCAGGAACTTCTAACTTGAACTCATCAACTGAAAGAAGAAGGGCCACAAAATCAGCTCATGTTAAAGTACATACACACACACACAATAATATATTCCTTCATAGCCACATATACTACAAAAGTTCATAAGGTTCACATCCACGTCAAATAAATTCACTGTGTAAAAGAGCGAAAGTAAAAATTTTCAATACCGAAGCTAATGGAATGAAAAGGTAATATGGAAAAAGAGAAAATGTGTTAATTTTTTTTACGATACACTAAAGTCACACTAATGTATTGTTGTATTTCCATTGAAAGTCCATTTAATTGCAAATTTTATCATCAACAGCAAGTCTCCACATGCTCCAACAGCCAAGCTTAATGTATATTTTCTTGCTGCACTTCTCTAAATTATCATCTTACAAGTAATACGTATCCCACATTGAATGTCATCAGTTCTGGCAACATCAAATAAACATCGTAATTCCGAGGAGTAAAGTCTTGGATTCTTTGGAAGTTGTATTGACCCTTCGGTATCTTCAAAAAACAAATGACATGGGGCTTCAATTCCTGTAAATAAAATAACGTAATAAATATCTCAGTGTATGAATACAAACTTCATTTTTTCACCATTTACATTTCTAATTATAGACCAACATTCAAGAATTCAAGATTACATCTTCGCAAAAGTTACCTCTAAATTCCTCCTCTAAATATAAACATGCAATTCAACCATTCAAAAATCATCTGTAGGGCACGAAATGAAAAGAAAAGCTCTCATGTGGTTTCAAAAACAAAACAACACAAGTAAATCCACTTGTGTGTCTCCTTATTAATTATTAATATATAGCTTCTGCAAAACGGAAAGTTCACGCGTGCTACCATAATAATACAAGCATAAAAGCCAAACTGCATTTTTCTCTTTCAAATGCTTAATGAGGAAGACGCCGCTGTAGCTTTATATTTCCATGGAAGTTAATATAGATATATGGTAATTAATACAAGAAAACAAGGTATTTTTTTTGTTACGAATAAAACGTTTTTTTAAATATTAAAATCCTGCCTCCCTTATTGTGCTTGTTCAGTAGATAATAGTAATGTTCAGTATGACTTTTAGGTTATTTCATAATGAGCGTATGAAGCGTTAACGTTGATTTCCGGTTCTTAGGATATCGTCAAGGATGTCTCTTTTCCTTGACTTCACTCTCCATGAACTTGCAAAATATTTTTGAGAAGATTAGTAACTATATTTTAAATGTATTTTACAGAATGAAGGATCTCTCACAATCAGAAACGAATGTACCATGACTAATGATTGTGAGAGAGCATATATATACGCTTGATTGAAAATTATTCAAAGACCAACATATAATTTGCAATTATTTAACATTATTTTAGAATTTTTTCTCACTACCTTTTAATCCTGTGCTTCCGCTTTTATTATACACAAAGTAAAAAATACCAGGACGAGAATTTCCTTAAGAAAAAACTTCGTGTCTGTCCCTATACACATGCTATTGATTAAAGGAAACATGCATAAGTACACTAAAATTCTATTGAAACATACTGGAATAAAATATTTACAAGTTAATTTTCTCTTAACTTCTAACGATGATGTACTTACAACTTCTTATGTAATTATACGCGTATATTTAATTGGAAGGAGTATAGATACGAAAGATGAATGGATGTTTTTGAAATAATGATTGTGACAATGTATAGACTTCATTTATATATATTTTGTATGTTCAATTCTATCATGTAGACAATTTAGAGGAGGATTTGATAACAAAATCATTTGCAATGATTATTATTATACACAAAGTTCGTGATAAACGAGCGTCCTTTTTGATAGGGGCAAGCCCCTGCATCTTATCATAATTTGTGTGGAGAGTCTTAAATATAGAGATAGGTTGGCAAATGATGGGCATTGCCAACAATTTATAAGCTTATACACTTTTGGTTTTTAGGTATGTAGATAGATAGTAAATAAAAACAGGTCTGACAAATATGAGCCATTATATATGTGTATATAACATGTGGAGATTTACTTTTGATAAGCTATATCATTTAACTATAGAAAAGGTAGCGATAGATCATTCCACAAAAATGAATATTTAATAAGTTGAATAACCATGAATGGTTTATCTGTATAGAATGGCATAAGCAAATTTTGTCTTTTCTGTATATTCACTATATTATTAAATACGAGCAGTTTGGACGACTATCAACTTACGACCATGTATGGTTTGCAGAGAGAGAGAGAGAGAGAGAGAGGTCTAGGCTCTATAAATTATTGATCAAATATAATAAATTCTTGGAGTAAACCATATGCACAGGATTTTAGCAACGTAATTATATTTTATATACTCACTCACAACTATATAGTGTATATGATAGAGTAGAAATATGTATTTAAACGTACGTAATCATTCATTTGCCCTACACCCTCCATATCCTAGCCACTTCCTACCTCACACACCACATCCTTGTAAATTACTTGGCTTTTGAAGCTTTGATAATTATATAATAATGATACTTTTAGCCTAACAAGAATTTCTACTTTGCTCATTGGGAAAGGGCAAGCAAGTTATTCTGAAAGTTCTTTCACTATGTACATACATCTGTTAATAATGATTGGATCACGATTTCATTAATATGCGAAGATGAGGCTTCCTAAAATATCTGGAGATTCATGCCTCTTTTCATCCCCTTCTGTACTATTCTCATGAGTAAGGTATCCTCAGCTATTTCCAAGTTTTACATAATAGCCTTTATGAATCAACAGCATCATCGGTAACAATAACCGAAGATAATAATTATTATTTTTCAAGTTATGTTAGATCCTGTGGATATTTGTCTATGTGCACCCCACCAGCTGAGAAAAATTCTCCCATTTTATTATATGTACACACTCACATTAGCCTCTATAATAATTATTATTACTATAATGCCCTATACTTGAGATATTAAGGCTTAGGATTTTTATGGCACAAAACCTAACATTCCGTCACAGCTAACAATAATACTATTAAACTTATCTATTGAATTAATTTTTGCTCCGTCCAAATTAATTACACCCTAAGATATATTGTCAACCACACTCGCCACTTTCAAGTTTAAATGCATTTTTCCACAATTTTTATTACATGCCTTGTATTATATTCAAGCCTGTAATTATTACTGTAATATAACTAGAGAAACAAGCATTATCCATGTAGTTTTGTAAAATCAATGTGAAAAAAAGCTGTAAATCCCATTGTTATTAATGACAATAATTTTCATAATTTTCATACTCACCATCCGAGGAATGAGTTGGTTTGAATGAGAGTAAGGCAGAGCAGAAGAAAAGTCTTATAAGCCATTGAACAACTGAACATGTGTTTCTCCCCACCATAATTAAATGTATCTTCTGGTGACCTTTGATTTGAGACATTGTAAATTTGAAGGTTTTTCATAAATTAAACCCTCACTGGACCATCAGCTTTTCATAAAGGCACTTATGTTAAGACGAATCCAACAAGGTGAACATTTCCAATGGAATCATCCCAAATGTGTAGAGTTACGGATGTCAGTATAGCAGTAGTAGTAGCAATAGGAGCAAGTGCACCACAAGGGTAGAGGATTTCAAGCACGTGGAATTTACACCGACATACAGGAAAAATCACCAAGACGACAGCTTGTCAATCATCCTGACAATTTCAAAGGAAAAGAACTCATAAACCACAAATTACTATATCAAATTATATCAACACAAATTCCTTTAGGATATTCTTAGTAACTGCATTTCATTGTACAGGTAAATCATTTAAGGCTAAATTACTATATGGCTATGGAATGCATAGGTCTATTTATTCAAAAATGTCCACATAGGGAGAGTATACGGAAATGCACTATAGAAAGAGAGAGAGAGAAAAAAAACGTGACAGCATACAAACTCTAACAATGAACTTGGTTGCAGATGCAAAAATTTCTATTTAAGTTGACCACACAGTCACAAGACAATACTCGCTCGAATAATAGCATATTCTTGTCAAGCTCTCACCCTCTCAATACTGTCACTCATTTGCACAAGAATCCCATCCGCTCTATCCCTCCCTTATAGTCCTTTATAATAACATAATATACACATAACAACAAAAATAGCACTTTTGAGAACTGTAAACCAGAATTTGTCTACAAATATTATAATCAAGATTCTTAACTATTTTTAAGGAATACTACAGAAAATAAGAGTACACAAGAGAGAGAGAGAGAGAGTAATAATAATTTATTACATAACTGATAAAAATTCATGAAGACTGAAGGGAATTGACGTCAATGAAGGAAGATAGCCAGAGTGTTATTATTTTTATGGAACTGACAAAAAACAACTGATTTCAAATCAAATGGGCCAAGAAACTTAAAGTGGGTCACAAGAAGTGCTCAGGGTCACCCTTGGCCTCCCTGTACAACCAATACACACGGCAAAGGAGCACATTGGAATAAGGAATAAAATAGTAGCACCTCAACGGATATAATAATTCTCTTGCTCCTCTCACAAGTACATACAACACACAAACACACACACACATAGACACAGATAGGATCAAAATACATATGCCATAATAACAAAACTACAATTCATCCCTCCACCCTCATAAAAAATCTCTCAAGATTTTCGTTTCATTAATAAAGTTTGTATAGTTGGGTAAATAAAGAGTGAGTTTTTAGACCTAACGTGTATATCAAGTATACACATTTCTTCATATACCTTCATTCCTTATGTACATACTATAGATAAATAACATTCCCAAAGCAAAGTCCTCACCAACCAATACTTGTTGTTGCTCGCTCCTTTAAAAAGTTCCTCACTATACATTCACATTATCATACGTTACATCAATAGCATGCATAAGCTCTTCATAGCTTACATAGCACTCACTCACATAGGTTAGACTGGATTTCCAAGTTTAAATATTTCTAATTATTGCTTATAGGTTATCGTGAGGATTGGAAAATCCTATCCTTTACCATTGTACAATACTCATGGTTCCACGGTGCATTAGTCTACTCACGAGGCTATGGTTTCACTATCACTATTCGTATTTACACGAGAGTTAAAAAGCGTGCCTCCTCCATATAGAAAAATCCAAAATATATATATATATATATATAAATATAATTATATATTGTATAGGCAAAAAATATTTACATATAAAGTTTTTTTTTACAGAATCATGGCAAGGAGTCAACTATGACATTATACTTTTTCTATACCAATACAAAGGTCTCTCTGCATTAGCTATAGTATTACTTGCACTATTCAAAGGGAAAAGGTAGCACTTTGGATTATAAGACTGCTCATTCCCATTGAAGCGTGTTAGAAATGGCAGTGTATATTATACGTATATATGCACTCTTAGTTCATATCCCTTGCTCTCTGGGCTTCACTCAATCTATATATCAGTATACATTGACTTGAGTTGTATTTTATTAACGTTAACAAACTTTGAGTAGGAAAATTAAATGCGACTCGCATCAACACCGTTCAAATCAACATCCACACAGAAAGGAAAGAATTTTATGTATACATATTGTGTATATTATTATGTATGGTCCTTTTTTCTATATACAATTTAAGGACTTTCATAGTGTAGAATTACGTATACCATGGAACGTGATTCTAATGTAATGATTGTAATGCAGGCCAACAACATATAATAAATATGAGCGGTGCCTCCAAGTGTGACACTGGCTATCAAAACGTCATCTAATCAACTGATTTTTGTCATTCTCTATAAAGGCTCGGCTCTTTCCGAGACTTGTGATGACCTTTAATCCAAATCATACTACCTTGAGTAATCCAGTTTCTTTAATGTGCTACCCATTCGAGATAGATATTCATTTGAGTAGATATATAGTTCTCATTAATTGTTCAAGTCAATGCTACGTATATACACACTATCCCCGTATACCTTTTAACATTTACCCATCCATTGAGTCCTATGTATTAATTCTATTGTATACTTGGCTCTGTATAAATAAGCATGTATTATTTATGCACGTAATATAATCCATGCGTAGGTAGGATTTTCACATGAATAGTTTAACTATATATTGGCACTATTTTTTTTACACACGTAACATGAACTTGTCCTGAGAAGAAAATTCCCTCAGTTTTTTATTATTTGATGGCTCCCATTGAAAGAGAGAGAGAGAGAGAGAGAGAGAGAGACGTAGACAGCTTCACATGCATATCTCTAATTTAAAGTGTAAATCGCTGGCTGGCGCTATAATGCCCATATAATGTACTTTCTCTCTCATTTTTACAGGTGCATCTCATTTTTTAATTAGCAAGATCCATAAAAAAATATTATTTACTCGTAGTATTTGAAGCTGAAAATCCAAAGCCACTGTGTAGCATGTATACAAGTTACCTCGAAAAACAATACCCGTTAACAGACATTTTTAATTAGCTCTATGTATTTCTAATGGAAGCATACAAAATCACATACCTTTAGATATAGGAATATCATAAACAAATCCAAATGTACTCCTCAACTCATAGAAATAATAATAAAGATGAAGGCAATGGTATTTTTCTCTTCCGTCATTCTCTCTTTTATTTATGTCTTCATATATGATAATGTTGCAATTTCACATTGTGATCTCTCTACAAATTGCCTTATATATACTTGAAAACTATACCACAACTATATACATTACTTTATAGTACACAATGATTCTATGAACAAATCAATCAAAGAAAATGTCTCCACCGCACCTGTGAAAAGTAGGGCTATCGTATGTAGATTTAAAGAACACAGCAAGAAAATATTACAGAACCCAAAAAACTGACAAGAGCACACGAAATTAGTAATAGTAATATAGAAGAAAAAAAATACAAGAAGAAAAAATATCACTTCACACGTCCAATCCCTCCACACAACATATTTACTCCACAAAATGAGATGTAGAGTAATGAGAAATAAATGGATTTCATAACTTTTGGGGCTATAAATGTAAAATACACGTCGAGAATTTCGAGAATAAAGGAATAGCAAAAGTCCACGAGCAACACATCATCGTAAAAACCAAGTAAACTAACTCACTAGAGCTTCAATGCCTTACTGCTATTATTCTATAGTCACTACCTCCGCCGCCGTTCCCATTTTCTCAATTCTTATTACTATTATATGTATATGGAGATTTATCCACGAGAATTTCTCACTCGTCCTCCATAACAAATATTCCGTCCCTACACAGAGAAAATCTTATGGGAAAAACAAAAGAATATCATGTCCATGGAAATCCTATCTTTTTAATTATCCCCACTATACTATTGTTGTTCCTGTATTAGGAGCTACTACTGGAACCTGGAATTTTATGGGCTGGAGTAGTGTACAGAAGATATAGAGATTTTCCTCAGATTTATTTTCTTATGTTCTCAAAATATAAAAGTAAGGAAATTATTTATTGTAAGTCAAATATAATATCTAACATGAAACTAGATGAGAAATTGATGAGCTCTTGGCACTTCACTTTTCCCACATATTCTATCAAAGTAATTTTTTTTTCCACATGTGATGAAATCCATTGTTCATTTAAACTGACAAGAGCATATGAAAAGAAGAAACACAACGAGCTACTGCTCCAATGACTTTTCCTCATTAAGTTTTCCTCTCTCTCTCTGGCTAATAATAAATTCTTCCTACAAAAATAAATCCAATGGTTATGTTCCCTCCTCTCTGATTACATCATAATCCACTCCAACAAAATATTGTATGTATTTTCCAATACACACCTATCCTATATGTACATTCTAAAATATCCATTATTCCAACTCCTTCCTTTACACCTATAGACCCTGCACTGTAGGGATTGGGAAAAAAACATTTTCTACAATTTGTAAAAAACCTCTCCAAAAAAATTAACAAAAGCTTTTTACCGCCAACATGACATCTTTGAATGATTTTATTAAATGTTTGATTAAACTCATTTCCTTTGACAAGCTTTTATTACACCATTCATAGGCGTATGTACATAGGGAATAGCACTATATATACAAATTTAGTATAGTATACTGAGAGTCTCCTTATATAACTTTCATAACAAAATATAACCTTCCTTGGTCGTTTTAATAAATAAGGAAATCTAATATTACCTTCCTTTTTAGCTTCTCCAAACAATTTATTTTCTCATGAATACTTGTTTTCATTCGAGGCTACTACCGTTTCTATAATGAGTAATAACAGACACCTAGGTTAAGGAAAGTTAGCTTGTTGACTGTTTAGCAAGTATCTGTTTGTGTGTGTGTGTGTGTACATAGTGAAGTATGCGGTAACCATAAAACTCACCGTCCCCCCTGTAATAAAAGACTGGATGTAGGAATAATGTTATGTTGTCAATTGTACTATGCAAATAGGGATATAATCCATGTAATTTTTCTTATGTATTTCTCTTATTTATTACATATCATTCTTAACCATAGAATTTCATTGACTTTTGATTTTGATGAGAGACCCTCCAACGTGTGAGAATTATTCCTCTTTCCCTTGACTTCGTTCCCAAAGTTAAAATCAATCAGTCAATAATAATTATTATTTTGTAGTAATTAAAAGTTATGGAAAAAATTTTATCCTATAGTTCAATTTTGCTATATTTGTTAAGTCTCTATGGGATATTTTGTCAAGGAAAATAAAATGTATTTTTAGAAGAACAAAAATACTATTTTTGAGTAGTTAAATTGCAAGTTAAGGAAGAATTTCAAGGGAAAAATCATCCCATGATTTTTATTTATTTCATTTCATACCAATATAGGAATTATTAGGACAGTTTTACTATACCCACGATGATTTTAAGAATTTTATATGGTGTTTCGTAAGTCACCAATTTTACCTTTTATACAAGAAACATGGGAAGTTTTTACGTGATAGGTACAGTATACATATAAATAATATTTACAGCATTGAAAGAATACTGGAATTTTCACATAAGAAAAATGTTGAGGTATGAAAAAGTCTAATGATTATTATGAACCAACATATTATGTTACTCTGCTTATGCCAGTCCATTGTATAGTAACTATATAAAGGGACAATAGGGAAGACTGGATAATAATTGATTTTAATTGCTAGCTTCCATCCTTTAAATATATAGTTTTTAACAGCACGTAAGTTCCAGCCTCTTTCTTCTCATATACTATTTGAAAAGCTAACATGGTTTTTTCTCTTCCTCCAGACATTTTTTTCTAACCCTCAGAATTTTACGAATATTTGCTAAGCGCACGATATATATTCCACATAAATAACTACTTTTGGGATTTTTTCTAAAACTTGACTTCATTTACATCCCAACTAATGAAATTTCCCTTCCAGACTTTTATTGGTGAAGCTCCATATGAAGGAAACCAAGTTTTTGGTAAAACTAGAATAATAAAATTAGAGTGAGAGAGAGAGAGAGAGAGAGAGAGAGAGACAAGTATGGAGAAAAAAACATCTGAGAGGAAAAAAACACTTGTCTGACAATGAGAAGGAAAGGTAATAAAAATCAAAAGGATAACGATCAACTACAGAGAGCAAAGTTCCGTCATCTTCAATTGTGAAATAGTGAGTCAAAATAATAAAAAATCCATGCTCTTCTTCGAACAGACAATTTTTTTCCCAGAATTAAAAAAAAACAACAATTTTTTAAAAGCAAAGCAATAGATTTTAAAAGCATCATCCCAGGATAATCCTAGACCCACCTTTCTTTTTAATTTCTTACCATTTTCCAGAGTCTTCTACACTCAAAGAGATAATAAGCTTTGGGAATATTGAACTTTTAATGTGTGAGAGATAGTTTGGGGAAATATTAATGAGTAACCTTGTTAGTAATAAATCTAAGCTCTTCTTACATAGGTTTCTCAAAAATCATGGACTCCTCGACCCTCCTTCAATTTCCTTCCCCATCCTGGTAGTCCTGCGGTTCAGTCTAGATCTACATAGCTAATACATATAGATAGATATTTTTTTAAAAAAAAAGGGGGAAGAAGGGACATGAAACTTGAAGAGAATATATTTTTCCAAATGATCTTTGTACAAGGGAGATATTCCTAATGTGTTGACAACAATAAATCAGGAATAACAGCAAGAGAGATTACCGTGTCGTTAACAACAATGCTGCCACATTAAAATCAGAAACTTGTATGTAGACATGCAAACTATCCCACTTGTAATATTCACGGATTTTTTCTCTCACTTGCCATTTGACCATAGTTAAGGATTCCAGACAGACATACGTACTTTTTATGCATGCATATTTTAATATTGAATCCCTTCAATACAGGCAACTATCATTGGCTCAAGCACTATATAGTAGCGAGAGAGAAAAAAAAAACTCTACAGGGAGGATGAGCCAGAGGGTCATAAAATAGTAAACATTTTTCAACATTTCCAATCTGGTTAGTTGACAAGGAGAAGAAGAAGAAGAAGAAGAATAAGGAGATTTTCTAATACATTTTATACTTTGAATCTACCACTAACTTACTACTGCCACGCTATATATTTTATATGCACAAACCGGATGAGTTTTCCTATCCAACGGTACATTAGAAAAATGCTAAATACCATTTGTATACCTACCCATTCCATTTTATATACTGTTTCTTTTATACGCACAAGGGAAAAACATTTTAACTTGTCACACTCATGCTTATACTTCTTATATATAAGACAATACACAGGGTATATAGTAACAATCTTCAATTTATAACCTCTCACTTAATTCAACTTGATTTTGATGAGCCATTAAAAACTCAATGGAGTACTACCATT